>CM076575.1:1012064347-1012277331 GCA_034641835.2 Pinus albicaulis | reverse complement strand
AATCCCGTAAAGAGGTCGCGCCACTGGGCGCCCGTCATAGAGCAGCAATCGCGCCCACCATTTTTAGGGACTCGTTTTATAGCAGTGGATGGCGTGAAGTTGAGTTCAAACAAACCACAACCACTGCCTATCTTGAGTTGGGAGGTTTGGCTGGTGCGGGAGTTCATGGAAGGGAAGTAGTTTTGCCACCTTCTATGGAACCTTCCTTGCTGATGTGGCCCATCCCACAATAATAGGGATCCCAACTCCTCCTTCCCCCATTCATAAAAGCTGCTCGATCCATGGCAAGCTAGACCTGAAGTGTCAAGCTTTGCATCTCTTATTCCCAAGTGGCCTTGAAGCCAAAAGAATCCTTCCTTTCCCTTAAGGCCCATTCGAGCAAGGAGACCATTGTCACGAGACTCTGGAGAGGTTTCCCTTTACCCCGGCGAGCTTTGCGAGACGTGGACGACCGGAGACCCGCGCGAAGGAGGCTTCAGCGTCAGAACTTGGTTGTAACTTCTATTCGTTTACCACTTTAATAGATGACTATGATTATGGTTCCACTCCTTTTTCCATTATGTTAATGCGAGTAATGTCTTTTCTGACCGATGTTTAGTTACCTATGCTGGTTCCTATGCTTGTATCTGTTTGTTCTTTCTGTGTGCAGGTCTTCATCCACTCAGAGATCGGGAAGGGATTGTATCCGTCAGATCAAGGATCGGGGACATCTCTTTTTCAGATCGAGCGCTGGAATCCAGGTAGGTTCTTATCCCAAATCTTTCATTCGTAACTAGGAGCCTGCGTCATAGCATTGTTTGTTTGTTGCTAGACCCCTGCTGGGCTAGTAGGGATCGCCTCTGTCGGCAGAGGGGATTTACCTTCTCAACAAATTGGCGACTCCACTGGGGATCGTCCGGTTTTCCTTGTCTCGTTTATGATTGGTTCGCTTTGATTGTTTCTCCTTGCTTGGTGAACCTTCTGGGTTGGGTTCTTTCATTATTTTAGCCTTGTGGTTTGCTTAGCTTGTGTTGGTCTTTTTCTCAGGTTAGCTTGTTTTGTAGTTTTCATTGAAGAATTCGACTGGCGCGGGTTTTTACCTGACAGTCGCGCCACTTGGCGCGTGTTGCATTTGTCTGTCTCGCGCCACTCGGCCTCTCGGGGCGTCAGTTTCAAGGCCACAGTCGCGCCACCCCTGTGACTTTTTTGAAGTTCTTCAATTTTTGGCTTTCTGAGCTTGACCACTACTTTTCTTCTTGATTCCCTGATTGTTTGAGTGCATTGGAGCCTGGTTTGACTGGAATTCACCCCTATCCTTTGGTTGTTTGCCTCTATCTATCGGTGTCACGATTTGAGCCCTAGGGCATCTAGTGGCATACTGAATCGAGCCCTCCTTGGGAGTTTTGGTGTCTTGATTGTCCCGTCGACTTGTTGATTGATTCTCCACGCCCTATTAGCGCCTTTTGTTTGTTTTCATATAGCTTCTTCGAGTGATTGTTCGTTCTTCATTCGTAGATTCGTTTGCTCCTGCTTTGGACCTAGATCACACGGGGTCCATCGTGTTTTTGAGTCTTTCGATTTGAGAGACTTTGGGTCGATTTAGAGATTTGGTTGCTTGTTTCTGGTGAGTGAATGTTGTTTGCTTTGCTCTCTTAGTTATCATTTCTCTCTAATTGTTCCTTTTGTTTTCAGTGCACATTAGCCATTAGACATTGAAAATTTAAAAAAAAAAAATATCATCTCTTTTGTTTTTTTAATTAGTGCAACTTGTCATCTTTTCCGTATCACTAGTGATTAGTGTTTGAATGAAAAATGTGCAATTGCATTAGTTGCATTAGAGACATTCTTGGTTGTATTCCGTTCATTTCGTTTGTATTAAAGCTCTCAACTCTCATTTAACTAGTTTTCATCAAACGAGATGTTGCATCGTGGCATATAGCTTGCATTTAGGAGACACTACATACGATAAGGACTGGAAATTGAAACTTAATTGAAGATCAACTGTAAAATTCATGCAATTAACCTAAGGCAACATTGGAACTTAACGCAACATATTTAGAAGGTCTAGGCTAGAGACGTGTTCCGGCGTCGTTAAACCTAGTAGCTGTCGTTCGCCTATTGGCTTTAGACACCACTAGTACGGACTTGCGCTCCCCGTATACCGTCGAGTATATAAAGGGAGACCCCTATAGGTTTCAATCCTTTTATCCATAGGAAGCCAAGTCTGCCACCTTGTAACCGTGATACACCGAACACAGCATTCGGGAGACTACCTGCACGTACGAAAGTCCTTGGTCGATTTCTGCTTTCAAGCAAACCAAGGTGTATATTGCAGTTCACGGATATTTGGTGGCCAATCTTTGAACCTAGTTTTTCCTCGAGCAAATATTTGTCTTTTCGACTCCCTAAACTTGAAAAGACCGCTCAAGCGCTTGTCCTTTCACGCTGTGTCAACTCTGAAAGGATAGAGCCATCTTTATCGTTTCGACTTCAAAATATGAAACGGAGAACTTCTTATTTTCCAATGTGGTAAAATTAATCGCCCACGATTTCACACCTATTTAGACATTGCTTGTCGACCGTTTCTTGATCGTGTGTCTTTCTTCGTTGCAAATTTGTGGTGTGTGGTTTTGAGTTTGATGGCAACTTTTCCGGAGTTCACCAACCAAGGAATCCCCTCCGATGGGAATCCTGGTCATTTTTCTCCTTTTGGAAATGTTGGTGCTCCTTATATGGCAACGTTGTCCCTTCCTGGGTTAACTGTTGGGTTGCCTGTTTGGTTGTTTTCAACCTCTGTGGTCCCGAATGTCTCGACTACTGTTCAATCAGTTCCTCCGCCTGAACAACATCCTGTTGATTCCAAGGTGGACCTCTCCCCTTCTTCGCCGTTTTCTGCGTCCTCCTCTTACTTCGCCCGGGTGAAAGTCTCTGATTCTAGTAACTGTGTGGCTAAGAAGAAGAAGACAAAGAAGAAGAAGCCTGATAAAAGAGAGGCTAACTCTGCAACTATTGCGCCTAAGAAGTCTTCTCTTGATAAACCTCCCAACCCTCCGCGGAAAGTCCAGTTCCCTTGCATGTTGTGCACAGGAGACCATCTTCTTCGAGACTACCCTGGCATTCCCAAGGTGCTCTGGCAGGTCCAACCAAGCCGCTTCACCGTTGTCTTTGCTTTGAGTCAAAGGGGGCACTGGTAAGGCTCCTAAGAAGCAGGGTAAGATCACTAATCCTTGTAAGTTGTGTGAAGGGCACCATGCTATTCACCTTTGTCCTTATATGGATGAAGCCAAACGAGTCTTGGACAACTTGACTATTTCTACACCACGCCTCCCGGCTGGTTATAAACAGCTTTCTTTGAGTCTTCCACCGGCTGATGCCGTGATTGGTCAAGGGTCATCCTTGGTCGATCCCACTCCTCCAGAAATTCAAATTCACGAATCCGTCCATGACCAACCATTGGTCGTCGGATCGGTCGAGCTGGCCCCATCCACGGTGCACCAGGTATTTTCTGTCGAGAGTGGATCTCGCACCCCCCATGCTCTGCTGCTTTCTTCAGATTCCTCGGACTTGGAGAAAGATTCTCCTGTCCCTGTGTCTCAAGAAGTTGCTCCTCCGCCTCTTGTGATGGAGGTCCCGCGGGATTCTCTTCCCACCTTCGAGATGGAGGTCATGGAGGAGGCTTCTGCTTCTGTAACATCAGGGGAAGACCTTCGTATTTCGATGGTAGCCCCTCCGAGTAGTCTGATCGCCTCCTTTGATTGGAGTCGATTTACAGGATACCGCCTTCCGTCTTATGTGCCTTTCGAGATCACAGTACAGGCTTTTGGTCTGGTTGTACCCAGTACCATTATAGATGAAGGCGCCTCTGTTAGTATTCTATCCTCAACTACCACTGCAAGCTTTCTGTTCGCCGCCGCTATACTGCGTTACTTGCACCGTCACTTTACCGTAAGGACGAGTCAACTTCTGCTGGGGATCCTTCCAAGGTTACCTGTTACTTTGGGAGGTAAAACCATCCATATGGACATAATGGTTGTTCCAGGCCCCTTGGATTTCAATATGCTCTTGGGGCGTGATTACACCTATGCCATGGGGGCGCTTGTCTCCTCCCTTTTTCGTGTGGTCTGTTTTCCACATGAAGGACGGATCGTGACCATTGATCAGCTTTCGTTCTTTGGTCCTAATATGGCAGCTGGCTTTCCATCATCCCTTCCTGGTTTTTATCCACCCATTGTATATGCCCCACCGCAAGTCAACTATTTGGCTACCTACCCCGTGCCTGTACTTAGTGATAGTGCCATTGTGCATCAGGTGCTGGGGGCATTGGGTCCTGACTTCTAGGACATTTTCCTTCCATCGGGAGTGGAACTCTTGGAAGCCATGACTTCTTGTTCATTATGATGAGGTCTATCAAAGCATAGTTCATTTTCTTGTGTCAAGCTCCTTAAAAAGTGAAACAAGACAGTCGAAGCATGGTTCCTTTCCTGTGTCAAGCTCCCTAAAAAAAAAAACAAGGTTGTCGAAGCAGAGTTCCTTGTCTTGTGTCAAGCTCCTTAAAAAATGAAACAAGGGTGTCTGAGGATAGTTCATTCCCGCTTGTGTCAAGCTCCTTAAAAAATGAAACAATTGATTGAGTAATAGGGTTCCTTTTGTCTGTGTCAAGTCTTTAAAAAATAAAACAAAGGTGTCCGAGATAGTTCTTTTAATGTGTCAACCTCTTTAAAACAATGAAACACATTCCTATTCAATTCGAGTCTTTGATACGATCTCGTACAATCCCAGTTGAGTCTTTCTCTGATCTCATAATTTGAACCTTCATTCCATCTGCCTTTCATATGGACTTAAGCTTGGGGGGCATGTACCTCGAATTGAGTCACCATGCTGGGGGCATGCCCGTGCCTACTTTTTCAAGCATAGTTTACCTTTGTTTCAAGCTTGCGTAAAAATGAAACCAATTTCAAGCATAGTTTACTTTTGTTTCAAGCTTGTGTAAAAATGAAACCAACTTCTGCCGTAGTTTTCCATTTCTGCTTGTAAAATGAAACCATTCCCATTTTACCTCTTGTGATTGCCATTTTATCAAATTCTCATTTTGTCAGATGAGCCTTGGTTTTCTCACTCCATCGTCACTATCTGCTTGGCCGATCATATGCCTTCACTTGGTTGGTTTACCCATTCCTGAGGAGCCGCTGCGATGAGTGGTCTTGTTAGCCAGCCTCTTGACCTTTACTTTTTTTGAGCAGTTCCACCATTACCGGAACCAGTAGCTACCCTTTATACCACTCGTTCCTCCAGGAGGAGTCATCTTTTAGCTCTTTTCTGACTCTCTAAACATGAAAATATTGTCGAGGCCCTTGTCGTTTCGATCTCGTTAAAATGGACACGAATCGACATTCACCCAGTATAAGTTTAACCCTTTTTCGGGCTGGGATGGATTGATTACGAAAAAGGAATACCCTAGCCTATCGCGACTAGGAGGTTTTCCCGGATATTGTTTTCTACCTTTTCGGATCCGGGGAACTATTTACGAAAAGGGACCTGTGGAGTTTTCTTTTCCGCTGTCTTTTCAAACTCTCTAAACATGAAAAGACGCCGAGTTCTTCCTTTGTCAGACTCGTTAAACCCTGATGACATTGGATTCCGTCGCAATGACGTTCTCCGAGTTTCTCCTTCCTAGGACTCGTTAAATGCACTAGGATGGATTCGTCCGAAGGGCGGACTTATATCACAAGCATATGCTATCCCCTTCAAGCTTGTTATCAAAAATAATTGGGGTACTCGCCAGAAATGGTGGGGGAAAAATGGAACCATCGTCGTTGTCGTCGGCAGTATGTCGCTCTTGAACATGGCACTTGTCTGCATTCGTGTCGGGGTGGGGACATCTCATCTCGTTGTTTCACTTTGCTTCCATGGGTTTGGGTAATCTCTTTTGACCTCTCATCTGTTCACTGCCTCGTCGCCATGACCTTTGATCTGTTGATGTCAAATACTGCCAAGTCCATTGCCGTGCCGTTTATATGTTCAAGAGAAGTTGGCCTCTGCGAATATCAACCTTCCTCCGTTTCTCATATGATCCTAATTCACAACAAAACATTATGTTCCTCTGTCTCGTGTCGATGATGTGGGAATCATTATGGCCCACCTTCGATCAAGATCACTTCCTGTCGACTTCAACTCATTATCCAGGAAGTTGGTCTAGAGACTCTTGATGGTACCTTGGAGCCTGCATGCCTTAATGGCAGGTTCGTCGCATTCGACGAGAGGTTTTCATTATTGGCCTCCGATCGGATGATTCTGCGGGTGTTCGACGTCAGCTCATTTATTCACACGCCGTGGATTGTACCTGTAGTACCTTGAGGACCATTGTCATTATTGGTGGTTCCTCTCGCGTCTGTTAACGGCTTTCATCATTGGCTGGTAATCAGGCGATGTTCTTGCATGTTCGACATCAGCTCGCATATTCGCGTGCTAGAACTTGTACTTATTTGGGTCGAGATGGAGCGCAAGACCCTGGATTGTGTCTGTTGTAATCCAGGCTGCGATTGTGGATTATTGTCATTATGTACATGACTCAATGATTGGATGGCTGCGACCATACCCGAGTCTATTTGTTTGATCTTAGTTGGATGGCTGCGCCCATACCCTGGATCCGGATTATAGCATACTCTGTTCGGATGGCTGCGTCCATACCATATATATACATCGTGTACTTAAGATATCAGTTGTATCTGTCTGTGCAGGTTTTCCGACGGCGGGCCTTCAGTCAGACATGTTCTCGTAAAGCATTTCACCCCTCTCTCTCTCGGGCCTCATGCTTTAGGGGGCATCCGTTACACAGTAATTTGTCACCGTCCCTACCATTCCCCGTCCCGCACAATGGAGGACCCATTATGTGACCTGTGAACACTGTCATGCCTTGAAAACATCATCAATGCATCCCTCTGAGTATGAGCTTCATTTCCCCTTGAGACATCTCCTTGCAAAATCCATGAAAAACAGCTTTTTTTGCATTGGCGCGGGTAGACAGTTCAGTACTCGCGCCACTCAGGGAAATCCTGTAAAGAGGTCGCGCCACTTGGCGCTCTGTCATAGAGCAGCAATCGCGCCACCCATTTTAGGGACTGTTTTTTATATATGGATGGCGGAAGTTGAGTTCAAACAAACTCACAACCACTGCCTATCTTGAGTTGGGAGGTTTGGCTACGGGAGTTCTATGGAAGGGAAGTAGTTTTGCCACCTTCTATGGAACCTTCCTTGTTGATAGGGCCCATCCCATAACAATAGGGATCCCAACTCCCTCCTTCCCCATCTATAAAAGCTTGCTCAGATCCATGGCAAGCTAGTCTTGAAGTGCTGAAGCTTTGCATCTCCTATTCCCAAGTGCCTTTGTGCTGAAAAGAATCCTTCCTTTCCCTAAAGGCCCATTCGAGCAAGGAGACCATTGTTACGAGACTCTGGAGAGGTTTCCCTTTCCCCCGGCGAGCTTTGCGAGACGTGGACGACCGGAGACCCGCGCGAAGGAGGCTGCAGCGTCAGAACTTGGTTGTAACTTCTATTCGTGTACCACTTTAATAGATGACTATGATTATGGTTCCACTCCTTTTTCCATTATGTTAATGCGAGTAATGTCTTTTCTGACCGATGTTTAGTTACGTATGCCGGTTCCTATGCTTGTATCTGTTTGTTCTTTCTGTGTGCAGGTGTTCATCCACGGAGATCGTGGAAGGATTGTGATCTGCCAGGACTGAAGGACGGGGACATCTCTTTTTCGGATCGAGCGCTGGATGGCATTATGTAGGATTTTGTCATGTATGTTTAGGCTAACATAGAATGGGGGAATGGCTCCTTCTTGGTATTTTCCATCTACTTCGAGTCCAAACAACAGCTCTGGTTTATCATCCATCAGATTCAGAGTGTTGGTATCATTTCCTATGTTCAATAATTTCAAGACTTGGGAGTGGTACATATCCTGAGCTACCAATTCAATGAGAGGGATGGTTATTTTGATTTTAGCGATCTCTCCTTCAAAGATGAAAGGTACTTGAGTTTTGGACATATTTACATCAGTTTTATCAGCCATAAATTTCTCCACATTTTTAATTTTCTGCTTTGGTCATTAGATTTTTCTCAGGGCCACTAGCAGAGGTGCTAGGACAGCTTGTGTCAACTCCTGGTTGGCTAGTTTTATCCTTGTTGGGATCAGTTTTCTTAGCCATGGTGATGTTATTATCTATTGTTCTTTTAAGAATGTTTTCGGGAGTTTTCTTAACAGCAGTGTCTGAGTTGTTTTTTCTGGATTCGTCTTGGTTTTTCTTACTCCTAAGATCATATTGCCTACAGACTTCCATTATGGAATTTTCTAATCCCAATTCGTGGTCTTCGAAATCTTCATAGCTTGTTTCATCTTGGTTTGAGGAGAAAAAGCCTTGTTCTTCTTCTGTGAGAAAAACCTCACCCTCACTATCAGAGCGTATTAAGTTTAGATGATTCTCATCTGGTTGTTCAATATCTCTTTCCCTTCGTCAACATAGTTATCTTGGAACGGTGGCCAGATTTGTTGATCATTTTCCCTTGGTCTGTTTTGGGTCGGGTCTCTTCTAAAATTGTGATTTCAGTTTCTGTTTTGGGGATTTGTTTGGCTGTCCCTAAGGGGTGTTCTTTCATTTATGCTTATTCTTTCTATCATTATTTCCATGGTCCTAAGAAGGTTGTCCATCTTTGAATCACATGAGGAGGTGGAGGACATGGTGTCATCTTTGTATGTTACCCTTTTTTTTTTTAATCTTAGCCTAGCTCTTTTTTCAATTAAGTTGGCCTCTACACTTACAACTCCTTTTTGCATGTCTTCTAAAGTTAGGGGCTCTCTTTCTCTTATTTGATAGGCCATGTTGAGGTCAAAACCCTTCGGGAATTTAGCTAAGGCTAGGCCTAATGGGGGTTTCATGTTCGGCGGTAGTGCGTTGCAAACACTATTGAACCTAGTGCAATAGTCTTGGACACTTTCCCTCGTGTTTCTTTTGAGGTTGCTATATTCTGAGAGGATTTGAAGAGGGTTTTTCTTGATTTCCCATTTGTTTATGAAAGTTTGGTAAAGGGAAGGAAGATCATGTATGCTGTTGGGAGTTAGGATTTTGAACCATTTCTTAGCTTCTCCTCCTAGGCTTGGGCAAACATTCTCATTTTCATGGTTTCCTCTTCTAATTCCATGTAGTCAAAAGAATCATTCATTCTATCTACATGCTGTTGGGAAGTAGTAGATTTGGCCCCAATGAAGTGTGGGATTCTAGATTGGTAATCATTTGGAAAAGGTACCAATGGTTGTGGTAACACGAGGGGCGCATACCATGCTACCATGGTGGGAGCTAATGATGGATTTACAAGTGGAGGATTTGTGCTATGAGATGGAGTGGTTTCCACAGTGCTGGTGTGAATGGGTGTGGTGGAAGTACTTGGATCAGTAAACTGATTCTGAGCAGACTTGGGATGAAAAGAGCCAAAGTGGTGGAGAAGTTGTAAATCAGGTGGTGTGGAAGGAGAAGCTTCTCTTCTAACACTCTGCTGCAAGTCTACGGGCTCAAGATCAGTACGATCGATTCTACTTTGTGACTTGGTTCTAAAAATGTTTTTGGTATGGCGCAAGTCAAACTGGCGATCTTGCAAAGTTGTATGTTGTTCAGGTACAGAGCTTGCTTTATGAATGGTCCTATTAGTAGCTAAGTTTCCAGTTTCAGAAGTTTTCCACAAAATATTTTCTGGGTCATCAACTATAGTAGGAGGGTTTCGGTCTGGATGAGATTTGGTATTGATTCTTTGCGGAGCTAGATTTCGAATTCAAAATTTAGAGAGGCTGAAATTTTATGACTGCTTTCGGAAGGCTGACCTCTCTAGGTGCTATCAAACTCGCACAGTGTGTGACTAGGTTTCTAGACTTCTCAAGGCTGGTTTGATGCAGTCCTACATGAGTCTATAGATACTTAGCAAAATTTAGAAGGCCTACTGGAGGCTAGTGGAGTCGCCAGGTGGATATTTTTAGTTGTTTTGAAGGTATGTTGTTTATGGTCCACCACCAATACTGAAAAAAAGCCATTCTAGAAATGTTTTTGGGTTTTTCTGAGTTTCTATATATATCTCGAAGGTTTGTAAGAGTGTCTTATAGCTGAGTCATCATTTTGCTAGGATGGTGAAAAAGCTAGATTGTACTCTTAAGCTATCAGCAAAGTTCTCTATGATTCGACGAAGGTTTCTAAAGTCCTAAGGGATAATTAGTTTGTCGCTGACATCAGAGGTTGCATCATAATCACCATTGTATTAGTGATAGTGATAAGGTGGCTATAAATCATAGGATATTATTGATGAAGGGATTCTGGATTCCTAAGGGGTATTTAGATTGTTATGAACTCAGAAGGTCCCACCGTGATCTCCATTATGTTAGGATCTCGTGATTTGGTAGATTGGCTAACCAAATGAAAAGGTAACATCAGACCAGTCTTTCGAGACATAGGACCTATCCTTCCTAGACTCAGAGAGGGTTCTCTCTATTGTTCGAAGGATGTGAACTTGTTCGCTTTTTATGATTGATATTAGGCTAGTTTTATGTGTAATTTATATGTTTGTTTTGGGTTGGGGTAAGATGAATAAGTAGGATAGGTGGAAAGAGATGTTGTTAAATCAATAGGGCTATGGGGTCAGATGAAGTTAAGGGTGTCTAAATGATGAATCATAGTGTATTGCAGGGCTGATTTAGCAAGGTTAATGGATCCTTAGGTGATGATGAGGTGTAATGAACATTAAGTTTGGGAAAAAATAAGAGGTCTTAAACATATAGTCTGAAATCAATAACTCACGAGGTAGGGCAAACCATTAATCTCTATGAACAATACTCAAACTAATAAACATGTAAGATGAAAATTCTGGTGAGACATAGAAGCATTAGAACTCATAACTTCAGAAATTCACCTTCAGCTTTTTAAGAAAACACATAAGATAAACAAACAACTCAATATATGGAGAGGGAAATCCTAAAAAACATATACAAAACTATCGGGAACTCTGAAACAAGTTGGTAAGCATGGGAAAAGGGCAAGATCGAAACAAGGCCTCTTTGTCTTAACCTATTTAATTAGTATTCCATATAAAAGCTTCACAATAGGGTTTTGCAAACTTTAAATAAGCAGGGCATACCATGAATCATATTTCTAAGCTAACATACTAACCATTCATGAAACAAAAACAAGTTTTAGTGGGCCTAAGGAGCAATCAAGAATTCCTTAAGATGACTAAAAGAAGAAAACATCAAGACTATAGCAAACAGGAGGTTTGAGGTGCTTCCATGAGCATATATCAACCTTTACTTTTCTGATCTATAGTAACCAAGAATACTGAAACAAAATGAGGAAAATAAATCATTAACAAGTTAGGAAAACATCACCATTCACCAAGCTATGGAATCTTGCAAGCAAGCTTCTCCAACATCAAGCCACACAAGCCATTCATTCACTTCATAAAACCAATATCTTGTCCAAGCTCATAAAACCATGAATTTATTTTAAACATATCAAGTCCCAAATGATTACAATGAATCCTCATGTCTTAAATAAAAAATGAGGAGAAGAGAGCCTACTAGAGCATCTAGAAGCCTATTGGCCAAAGAGAAATATCCTAACTTGTCCTAAAGGCTTTGCAAAGCCCAAGGCAAAAAAATATCTACATAAAATATATTTTACGACTATAAGAGGGGAAAAAAAATTACTTTTAGGCCTCACATGCCTAAGAAAAATTTCCAAATTCACATTTTTTCCACTCAGCCACAGGAGCGTAACACATGTGTCAAACAGTTAAAATTTTCCAGGTGCGTAACACAGAAATAGGCCCTGTTGAAGCAGTATTTTGGAGGCCTTCCTGACACTGGATTTGGCTCTGTGATGGCTCGTTGGAAAGCCTGATGAGTCTACTTTCCAAAATTTTTTGATTTTTTCTGAATGGATTCCACTTACCTACTCAAAAATAAAATCTCCCAACACTGCTCCGTGTGTAACACCTAGTCTGAAAAGGAAGCAAAAAGGTCAATTTTTTGATGTTTTTTGACCTTTTGAGGGGGTGAAACTACTCCAAATGATCTAAAAATTGGCGAGTAGACTGTTGGTAATGTGAAAAATCCAAAAATTTAAACTTTGAGAGCTAAGGATGCAACAATTTTGTGCGTAAGTCCTAGGGTGCTGCGCTCCTAGGGGTCAAAATTTGAAAAAAACAAAAAGTTGTCCAATTTGCCTAAAAATTGGTGGGTAGACCCCTCAAGAGGTTTTGGATACCTGTTGAGAAGCCTCAGCCAAGACTCTAAGGCTGTCATGTACGTTGGCTCTTTTTAGGTCTTCTAGTTCAAGGAGGTCCTTCTTTAGCTTGTTGCTAGTAAGCATGCTTTTCCTTGCATAATGTTTGGCCATTTTCTTTTGTAGGGCAAGGCCCCTCTTAACCTCCTTGAAATGATTATGTTCTTCTCTGTAGTAGTATATGACCCTTTGAGCCATCTCAAAATCCATTTCCCACTCCTGAAGTTGTGCATCTTTTTCCAAGAGGAGAAACCTAGTTTTAATCTCTTGGTCCACATTGTCACTATCTAGATCAATGAATTGAGAACCTTGAGAAGTCTTCTTGATCCTTTTGCTCCTTCTTACCTATACTTTCTTCTCACCTTTGTCCACCTTTCCTTTTCCCTTGTCCTGATGCTTGATCGCTGGAGGAGAGATGGCCCCTTGCCTTTTTTAGGTAGAAAACACATCTCTTCTACCTCTGTGATAGGTGCATGTGAGAGGTTTTATGATAGTGTCTCTACCTTTGGAGGTGCCACAAGCCTTGTCATCTTATTCATCAAAAGACTCACTATTTTTTCCCTTTTTCTCATCATGAGGCTCACTGATTTTAACTCTTTTTTCTTACTCATTATTTCCTTCTTGAGAGGATGCCTCTTCTTGGTCATCATCACTCTGATGTTCCTCTCCTTCATACTCTGTTTCTATCCCATAATCTTCATTATTTTTTCCACTTTAATCATCTTGATCAAGCTCTGCATTTTCCTCAATGTCTTCAACCTTTTCCTTACTTTCATCTGTCTCTTGCTTTTTTCTATCATCAATTTCTGGTTTGATGTGGCTATTATTACTTTCATACTCATGACTGTCCTCTTCCTTGTCTTCTTCATCTTCCTCAGCTTCTACCTCATTTTTTTCTTCTTCATTCTCTTCATCTCCCTCATCTTCTACCTCGCTTTCCTCTTCTTCATTTTCTTCATCTCCCTTAGCTTCTACCTAAATGTCCTCTTCTTCATTCTCTTCATCTCCCTGAGATTCTACCTCACTGTCGTCTTCTTCATTTTCTTCATATGTTTGCTCATTATTAGAGCCACTGTCAGCTTCTCCACTTGGCACATTTGGAGAAGGGATAGGGGGAAAATTTCTTTTTGGAGAAGGCATATGGAGAGATGATGGAGGAGTGGAGGCAGGTGGTTGTGAATTGGATGGTAAATTTTGTTGAATGAAGGCTTGGGGATTTATAAACACATCATGTGAGATGAAGACATCCCAAGGGATTTCTTGCTGCTGCAGCTGATGTAAGACAATCATTTTGATCAAGGAGTAGTGGAAAAGGCTCGGCATTTGGCGATCATAGATTCTTTTCTTGATTAGTGAGGCCATCTTGTCAATGCTCCAGAAAAGGTAGTGTTTGGTCAATTTAGTGTGTCCTAAATTGCTAACATAAATTATCAACCAGGGATTCGTAAGCTGACGAAGTGCGGCGCACTATATGTGCAAGATAACCTATCTCTTACTTTTTGTCGTTTTTGGATTTTTATGAAATTCTAAAAGACAAGTATGGTTATGTATATTCAAGGCAATGATGTCCTTTATAATGATTTACCAACTTCAAACTTAAAAAGGAATTTGAAACATACAATGACAAAACTCGAAAGGAAATGAAAATGTGCTGCTAGCCTAATAAATCAAACAATGAACTATTGAGCATGAAAACCAAATTATCCTTGCTGCTGTCTAAACACAAAAGAAACTAAGCTTAAAGAAATCCAAGAATTGCAACAAAGTAAATCTAAGTCAAATTACATCAACTTATATTCTGATCCCTCACCATTAGTCCAGCTATGGCTTTCGTAGGTAACCATAAACAACTTGAGCAATCTGATATCTAATTTGCAGAAAAAGAAACTAATATCAAACTACACACTCATACTTCAATCCCTCACCATCAGTCCAGCTGTGGCTTTCGGAGGTAACTGAAAATGACATGAGCAATTTAATATATCTAATTTGCAGAAAGTAAACTAATATCAAACTACACATTCATACTTCAATCCCTCACCATCAGTCCAGCTGTGGCTTTCGGAGGTAACTGAAAATGACATGAGCAATTTAATATATCTATCTTGCAGAAAGTAAACTAATATCAAACTACACACTCATACTTCAATCCCTCACCATCAGTCCAGCTGTGGCTTTCGGAGGTAACTGAAAATGACATGAGCAATTTAATATATATAAATCTAACTACTGAAACAAATGTGCAAGACTGAAATAAACAAAGCAGTGCTGGAATTAAACAAAAAGTAAATTAGCAGCAGAACAATATTGATTCCATGTCATTAGTCAAAAGATATGCACATGCCCGGGCTGCCATGAAAAATTATGCTAAAAGCTATGATTTCAGAAAGCAATCTAAGTAAGGAAATATGACAAAACAGAATTGAAAGCAACTTATCTAAAAAACATGTAAAAGCCTCCTTGGATAGCAGGGGCCCTCTGCTACCAATTTGGTGAAGTCCTTCAGCTCCTTAAAGTTGTAATCAAAACAGCATCAAAGAACTGAATTTCTCTATTAAAAAGAACTCACAAATCTACATCCCATTCCATGTTGAACTTTGTTACAAAAGACTTCTCTACTACTTTTTCATTACTTCCTCATTACCTATGATAGGAGAAAGCTTCTCCTATTTATACAAAATATGAGGAGACATCTCATTAATAGGAGTCCATGAATCTCTCCCTCCATCTCTAGAGTTACAATCAAAATAGGAAATGATAAGACACATGTCTTTCTAGAGTTTTAACACAACTTGAGGAATGAGACACATATCCTCCTAGAGTTTCAATACAACAAGGAAGTGAGACACATATCCTCTTAGAGTTTCAATACAACAAGGAAGTGACACACATATCCTCTTGATCCCATAATATTCTCCAACCAAATTCGAATTTGGTCTTAGAGTGCCACATAAGGGTCTTCTAGAAGTCTCCTTTTGACCTACACATGTCACAAAACTCATAACACATATATAGATATATGAAACTATGTTAATTTTCTAGTTTCTAATCATAAATTCATTTAAAATACATAAAATAAATAACTTTGGAAAACAAGGATCCTAACCCATATATTTATGAAAATGGTTACTTGATGTAGGGTTTTAGGTCAAATGGCTATGAAATAAGAGCTAAATGGTTATGACATAATGGAAATATGTATGAATATGGAGAACACTTTTGAGACTCAACAGGTAGTATGGTAGATTCATCAATTTGAATTTGGTGAAGTGCATTAGTAACCTTATATTATATGAGTAAAGCCTGGAGTATCTCCCCTCACAGGTGAAGTATCTGATAATTATCTTCATCAGCAAGGCATACCTCTCGAGCAAGTGGGAAAAAGGAAAAACAGTCTTGCAGCCTTGTTGATAGCTTGGTTTTAGGTAGGGTTTATAATAGCACAACTCCAATTTCTTTTGTTTAAACCATATATTTCCAATGCATGGTATACCTATTGCTTTGGAAATGGATTCAGATGAGAGTTCAAACTCCACTCCTGCTAGGCTAACTCAGTGATCTTTGAAGCCAATGACAAACAATCTAGTCAAGTTGGAGTGGCTTTTGACTTGTTTGACCTTTTCATAAAATTGATAAGTTCCAACATCCTAAAAGCATGAAAGGATCATGGGAGAGGAGGTAATTTGAACAATGTCTAAGAGTTCAAACCTATTGGCCCTTCCTCCCTTGTGCTGAGGTTCAATAGGTCTTTGATTTTCATCACTGTTGGTGTGAATCTCTACTTCAGACATGGTTGATGGTTTTTTAGTACAGAAGGCTTTTTGGTATGGCGCAAGTTAAACTGGGGATCTTGCAAGGTTGTAAGTTGTTCAAGTACAGAGCTTTCTTTATGAATGGTCCTATTAGTATCTAAGTTTCCAGTTTTAGAAGTTTTCCACAAAATATTTTCTGGGTCATCAACTATAGTAGGAGGGTTTGGGTCCGGAAGAGATTTGGTATTGATTATTTGCAGAGCTAGATTTCGAATTCAAAATTTAGAGAGGCTGAAAGTTTATGAATGATTTCGGAAGGTTGACCTCTCTAGGTGCTATCAAACTCGCACAATGTGTGACTAGGTTTCTAGACTTCTCAGGGCTAGTTTGATGCAGTCCTACAGGAGTCTATAGATACTTAGCAAAATTTAGAAGGCCTACTGGAGGCTAGTGGAGTCACCAGGTGGATATTTTTAGTTGTTTTGAAGGTGCGTTGTCTATGGTCCACCACCAATACTGACAAAAATCTAATCTAGAAATGTTTTGGGGTTTTTCTGAGTTTCTATATGTAGCCTGAAGGTTTGTAACAATGTCTTATAGTTGAGTCATTATTTTGCTAGGATGGTGAAAAAGTTAGATTCTACTCTTAGGCTATCAGCTAAGTTCTCTATGATTCAACGAAGGTTTCTAAAGTTCTAAGGGTTACTTAGTTTTTCATTGACATTATAGGTTGCATCATAATCACCATTATATTAGTGATAGTGATGAGGTGACTATAAATCATAGAATACTGTTTATGAAGGGATTCTAGATTCCTAAGGGGTCTTTAGATTGTTATGAACCAGAAGGTCCCACTGTGATCGCCATTATGTTAGGGTCTCATGATTTGGTAGAATGGCTAACTAAATGACAAGGTAACACCAGACTAGTCTTTTGAGACCTAGGACCTAGCCTTCCTGGACTCAGAGAGGGCTCTCTCTATTGTTCGAAGGATGGGAACTTGTTCGCTTTGGATGATTGATTTTAGGCTAGTTGTTAAGTGTAATTTGTTTGTTTGTTTTGGGTTGGGGTAAGATGACTAAGTAGGATAGATGGAAAGAGAGGTTGTCAAATCAATAGGTATATGGGTTTAGATGAAGTCAAGGGTGTCGAAATGATGAATCAGAGTGTATTGCAGGGCCGATTTAGCAAGGTTAATGGATCCTTAGGTGATGATGAGGTGTAATTAACATTAATTTTAGGAAAAACTAAGAGATATTAAACATATATAGTCTAAAATAAATAACTCATGAGGTATGACAAACCATTAATCTCTATGAACAATACTCAAACTGATAAACATGTAAGATGAACATTCCAGTGAGACATAGAAGAATTAGAACTCCTAACTTTAGAAATTCACCTTCAGCTTTTTGAGAAAACACATAAGATAAACAAACAACTCAATATACGGAGAGGGAACTCATAAACAACATATATCAAACTATCAGGAACTGTAAAACAAGGTGGTAAGCATGGGCAAAGGGAAAGATCGAAACAAGGCCTCTTTGTCTTAACCTAATCAATTAGTACTCCATAGAAAAGCTTCACAATAGGGTTTTGCAAACTTTAAATAAGCAGGGCATACCATGAATCATATTTATAAGCTAACATACTAACCATTCATGAAACAGAAACAAGTTTTAGTAGGCCTAAGGAGAAATCAAGAATTCCTTAAGATGACTAAAAGAGGAAAACATCAAGACTATAGCAAACACGAGGTTTTGAGGTGCTTCCATGAGCATATCTCAACCTATAATTTTCTGATCTATAGTAACCAAGCAGACTGAAACAAAATTAGGACAAGAAATCATTAACAAGTTAGGAAAACATCACCATTCACCAAGCTATGGAATCTTGCAAGCAAGCTTCTCCAACATCAAACCACACAAGCCATTCATTCACTTCATAAAACCAATATCTTGTCCAAGCTCATAAAACCATGTATTTCTCTTAAACACATCAAGTACCAACTGATTACAATGAAACCTCATGTCTTATATAACAAATGAGGAGAAGAGAGCCTACTAGAGCATCTAGAAGCCTATAGGCCAAAGAGAAATATCCTAACTTGTCCTTGAGGCTTTGCAAAGCCCAAGGCACAAAAATATCTAAATAAAATATATTTTCCGACTATAAGAGGAAATAAAAATGAATTTTAGACCTCACATGCCTAATAAAAATTTCCAAATGTACATTTTTTCCACTCAGCCATAGGAGCATAACACATGTGTCAAACAGAGAAAAATTTCTAGGTGCGTAACACAGAAATAGGCCCTGTTGCAGCAGTCTTTTGGAGGCCTTCCCGACACCGGATTTGGCTTTGTGATGGCTCATTGGAAATCCTGATGAGTCTACTTTCCAAAAGTGTTTGATTTGTGCTGAATGGATTCCATTGACCTAATAAAAAATCAAATCTCCCAACACTACTCTATGCGTAACACCTGGTCTGAAAAGGAGGCAAAAAGGTCAATTTTTTGATGTTTTTTGACCTAAAACTGCTCCAAATGATCCGAAAAATTGGTGAGTAGACTGTTGGTAATGTGAAAAATCCAAAAATTTAAACTTGGAGAGCTTAGGATGCACCAATTTTGTGCCTAACACCTAGGGTGCTGCGCTCCTAGGGGTCAAAATTTGAAAAAAAAAAGTGGTCCAATTTGCCTCAAAATTGGTGGGTACAACCCTCAAGAGGTTTTGGATACCTGTTGAGAATCCTTAGCCAAGACTCTGAGGCTTTCATGTCCTTTGGATCTTTTTAGGGCTACTAGTTCAAGGAGGTCCTTCTTTAGCTTGGTGCTAGTAAGCATGTTTTTCCTTGCATAATGTTTGGCCAATTTCTTTTGTAGGGCAAGGCCCCTCTTAACCTCCTCGAAATTATTATGTTATTCTTTGTAGTAGTAGATGACCCTTTGAGCCATCTCAAAATCCCTTTCCCACTCCTAAAGCTATGCATCATTTTCCAAGAGGAGCAAACTAGTTTTCATCTCTTGGTCCTCATTGTCACTGTCTAGATCAATGAATTGAGAATCTTGAGAAGTCTTCTTGATCCTTTTGCTCCTTCTTAACTACAGTTTATGCTCACCTTTGTCCACCTTTCCTTTTCCCTTGTCCTAAAGCTTGATCGCTGGAGGAGAGATGGCTCCTTGCCTTTTTGAGGTAGAAAACACATCTCTTCTGCCTCTGTGATAGGTGCATGTGAGAGGTCTTATGATGGTGGCTCTACCCTTGGAGGTGCCACAAGCATTTTCATCTTCTTCATCACAAGACTCGCTGTTTTGGCCCTTTTGATCATCACGAGGCTCACTGATTTTAACTCTGTTTTCTTGCTCACTGTTTCCTTCTTGAGAGGATGCCTCTTCTTGGTCATCATCACTCTGTTGTTCCTCTCCCTCATACTCTGTTTCTATCCCACAATCTTCATTATTTTTGCCACTTTCATAATCTTGATCAACCTCTACATTTGCCTCAATGTCTTCAACCTTTGCCTTACTTGAATCTGTCTCTTGATTTTTGCTGTCATCGATTTCTGGTTTGCTATGGCTATTATTACTTTCCTGCTCATTACTGTCCTCTTCCTTGTCTTCTTCATCTTCCTAAGCTTCTACCTCATTGTTTTCTTCTTCATTCTCTTCATCTCCCTCAGCTTCTACCATCTTCATTTTCTTCATCTCCCTTAGCTTCTACCTCACTGTCCTCTTCTTCATTCTCTTCATCTCCCTCATATTCTGCCTCATTGTCCTCTTCTTCATTTTCTTCATCTATTTGATCATTATTAGAGCCACTGTCATCTTCTTCACTTGGCACATTTGGAGAAGGGATAGGGGGTGAATTTCTTTGTGGAGAAGGCATATGGAGAGATGATGGAGGAGTGGAGGCAGGTGGTTGTGAAGTGGAGGGTAAATTCTACTGAATGAAGGCTTGGGGGTTTGTAAACACACCATGTGAGATGAAGACATCCCAAGGGATTTATTTCTACTTCAGCTGATGTAAGACAATCATTTTGGTTAAGGAGTAGTGGAAAAGGTTCAACATTTGGCAGTCATAGCTTCTTTTCTTGACTAGTGAGGCCATCTTGTCAATGCTCTAGAAAAGGTAGTATGGTAGATTCATCAATTTGAATTTGGTAAAGTGCATTAGTAACCTTATATGATATGAGTAAAGTCTAGAGTATCTCCCCTCACAGGTGAAGTATCTGATAATTTTCTTCATTAGCAAGGCATACCTCTCTAGCAAGTGGGAAAAAGGAAAAACAACCTTGCAGCCTTGTTGACAGCTTGGTTTTAGGTAGGGCTCATAATAGCACAACTCCAACTTCTTTTGTTTAAACCATATCTTGCCAATATTTTGTATACCTATTTCTTTGGAAATGGATTCAGATGAGAGTTCAAACTCCACTCCTGTTGGGCTAACTCGGTGATTTTGCAAGCTAATGACAAACAATCTAGTCAAGTCGGAGTGGGTTTTGACTTGTTTGACCTTTTCACAAAATTGATAACACCCAACATATTAAAAGCATAAAAGGATCATGGGAGAGGAGGTAATCTGAACTATGTCTAAGGGTTCAAACCTGTTGGCCCTTCCTCCCTTGTGCTGAGGTTCGGTAGGTCTTCGATTTTCATCACTGATGGTGTGAATCTCTACTTCAGACATGGTGGCTGGTTTTTTAGTACAAAAGGCTTTTTGAAAGTTTGTTTAAGGGTATTTGGGTCAAAGGGCTGCAATGAGTGAAGTGAGGGAAAATTTGTGCAAATGAAGGCAAGATGAAACTCTTCAAGGGTGCACTTAGTTTTTTAGAGGTTTGTTTGATGTCACTCACCCTCCTCTGGCACATATAACAATTTTCCCCTTCAAACCCTAACCAAAGGTATTTGAGATTGATTTTTATGCAGCCTAGGATTTGGTTCAATTAAGCCTTTAAATATGACTTTTGTTAGGAAAATTAAGGCTTGGGAGGTGATGAAAACAAATCACCAACCTTGTGTCTTGACCTTTGCAGAAGCCCTGAAGGTGAGAAAACTGAAATTTGACTCCTTTTAGCAATTTTGGGCAAATTTTGCTTGTGCGTAACACCGATGCGTAAAACAGGTGCGTAACACTGGTGTGTAACACTGGTGCATAATAGGTAGGAATTAGGCTAGTTGGGCTCTCAGGAGCATAACACAGGTGCGTAGCAGTCAGGAGTCAAGCACTTGCTCTATCTATGCATAACACTGGCCCAGGTGCATAGCATTGGGCCCTGGGTGCATAACACAGTGTTAAATAACACTGCATCCACCCCTCCTGTGCATAACATTAAGAGCCAGGTGCGTAACACTGGCCCAGGAGCGTACTGCTTGTAAACTTTACCGATTTTGCTCATAAACTTTCAAAACCTTCTCTCAATGGCTTGCTTAGGTTTGGAGATGACAAATGGTGTGGGGGAAGTATACAAAAGGCCTTTATAACCTTCGTTTCCAAATAAATTTGAAACCAAACCCACTTTTATAATGTTCATTTCCTTTCACATTTTCTCACTATGTTTTTAGCCTTTTCCGGTCCTGTAGGTGGTGTTTTGATTAAAATATTTTTCTTTTTTCACTACTGGAGGCCTCTCAAGGTTCTCCTTAATTTTGGAAATCTTTCTGAAGACACCAAGCCCATGCCTCTCATCTTTATCCTTTGGAAAAAGAACTGTTTAGAACTTTTAATACCTACACATAGCAAACTCATCCCTTTTTTCCATTTCTATTTTGACTGATATTCTGTGTTTGCAACCTCCTTTCCCTTGACCTTGTCACCATATACTATGGAAAAAATGTATTTTCCAGCTCTATGAAGTGTTGTTTGTGTCTTAGACATATTTTTGCATAATAGTCTTTTGACAAAGAGGTCCTTGTTTAGGAGTTTCACTGTTCTGCTATAAACCAGGGATATATCTGTATGTTTTTAGGTCATTGTTTCTCTTTGAAGTTTGGGCAGCTCCCCTTGTCAATGATGACCCATGTTTGTCTCTCTTGGCCATTGGAATATGTCTCTAGTTTTTCTTTAGAGAAATATGCCTTTGAATCTGACATTTATGTATTTGAAAACATTCTTCCTTTTGACCTTGTGGAGTATAGTGCTTGTTTGCCAAATCATACAAGGTAGCTGGAAAAACCCTTGAAACCGTCTGCTGTGATGAAGGAGGTTTCTTGGTCTCTACTTTTATCTTCCTTGTCTATCCTCCCATTCTTTATGAGTTCAACATTTCTCTATTGCTTGGTCAAAACAGTGAATGAACCTTGATTTCCATAAGACACATACCTTTCTGCTATCTTTTAGGTTGTGAATGGTCTTCTCATGATGATGCCTCTCATTACTTTACCTTGCCTCATGGCTAATATTATGTCTTTTGGCCTTCTTTGCAGGGATGTAAGCAAAGGGAAGCTGTCCCTCTGCAAATTTCATGCTTGAAACCAAACAACCTTTTGAATGATATTTTTTATTTGAGGTACAAGGTTGCTTATGTGCCACTGTCTTTTATGACCTGCACGGACTTTTTGATGGGCAACACTTCATAACACTCCCTGATGACATCATGTTTCTTCCTTGTAAACTTTAAGCTTGTTTGTATCTTACCACCTATTGTGGATGTCTTTATAAGCCTTTTAGGTCTCCTTCTTTGCCTTTGTTCTGTTGTTTGACCATTTACAAAACATTTCTACAGAAATTCTTTGACATGGTGAATTGCTCCTTTGTAGGCTTACTGCTTGATGAAGAGGATACCTTTAGGGGTCTTTGATGTTCTTTGACCAATGATATGGCCTCATCCTTGTTTTCACTTTATTTCACCTTTGAATACCTGTGGAAATATTGAATTTAGAAACATGATAGTGCATAACCTAGGTGACCCTATTTGACTTATTTTAATGCTTTGGAATAGGTTTTTGAATGAAAACTTGAATCAGGGTTTGGATGAGGAGACAGTGTTTTTGACACTTTATTATGCACTACCATCCTAGACCACCAGAAAAACTTATTTCTACTTCAAAGAGATTTTATTTAGGGATTTTTGACAACACCATTCCTTGGGGCACTTGGTGAGCAAGGAGAAAAGTTTGGTTTACTTGGCGAAACAAGTTGTAAGTAGAGGGCTTAGGCAGACAGAGACAGAGTGTTATAGGCAGGGATGGTAAACATAGTGAGAGTGAGAGACAATAGGTCTTTTTTGGGTGATATATTGGCCATGCTTTGACAAGGAGGTGGGATAATGAAAAAAATTCTCTTTGAGGGGATTTCTAGAACTCACATGATTCTTGAATTCTGTTTCTAGAAATCTTAGACAAAGGATTTAGTCATCAAAAACAGGTGAAAATTACTGATGACTAACAACAGGAAGATTCCTTGGTGGAGGAAAGCCTAATGAGTGGGACCCATGGTGAGAGGGCTTCCATTTGTATAAAAGGAGGGCAAGGCAGCCATGGCAAGATATGTTATGGATTATTTATTATATGGTCTGCATGACTATTGTGCTTTCTTCAACTGTTTAGTTGAGATTGTTGTGCTGCTTAGCACAAGGCATTCCTGTTTAGGAATTCCTTCTCCTTTAAAGAGAGGCCTCTTGAGGGAGCTTGTACTTCATTTATCCACATTCAGGCTTGAGACCAAGCTACCTCCTTCAGCTACAATGCAATTTCTGTTTAGAGCTAGGTTGTGTTGTAGGGTGTTGTAGTGGAGGGTTGACAACACCACTTCCGGAGCTTGTTTTTCAAAGGAGAAAGATTTATTTCCTTTGGGAGAACAATGAGTAAGATTCTGGAGCTTAATACAGATCTTGGCACTTGGCCAACATATTTCCTTTCTCCTACAGTGCAGTCCCTCTCCTTGACTACATTATTTTCAGTGTGCATTTGCAGTAAGGGTTTGCAGGATTGTTGGAGGGTGATATCTTCAGTGTTAGGATAATAATTTCACTTGGAAGATCCATTGGAGGAGGTCTACTTATTCAGCTTATGGATCATCCTCATCCATCTCCATCCAGTTCTTGGTTTGCAATTGCTACTCAGTCGTGGGATTGCAAATTCGACATTTTTCCATTTTTTCATATTTCAGGAAATCCTTTCCGGATTGTCTTGAATTTTAGTTTGGGGGTTTAGATATTCACTCCCAAAATTGTATGAGTTTTATATTTTCATATCCATGTATTTACATACTCTAGCAGTAGTTATATCTAATAAAACTACATTTTCATAGCCTTGGGAATTTTCTGTGTAGCAGTATACTTCATTTTCTATGTACATGTTCTCTTGAGGCTTGGGCTGCCTATCTTGAGTGTTTATTTCCTTAAGATCTTGTATAAATTTTTCTACTATAATACTAATATGATGGCTATGTGTTCTTCTCACATTTTATGATTTGATTTATCATTGCTCCTTCCAGTTTTATGTTCATGTATTGTTGCATCCCCATTTTGGGATATTACGCATGAAGCTACCCACCTTCAAGGGTGTAGGAGATGAAGATATGGACCAATTTTGGTTCATAGCGAAATCAGTATGGACTGCACAGAATGTGCTTAATGATGTTATAAAGAGGGCGTAGCTATCCCTCACCTTTGAAGGGAGGGCCCTGGATTGGTACATGGGGTATGTAGGCCCGCATGCAGATCCATCTATTCAAGAGATTAAGAATGCTTTAAAACAATAGTTCTAGAAGCCTAAGTCCTACTCTCAGCTGGTGGCTGACTTAAAAGACTTTAGACAAGGACCCAATGAGTCAGTATGGGAGGCTAATAAACAACTGAAGAAGGTTATCAGGGATTGGTAATTTCAGGATGATCATAGACAACACAAGGAATGGTTCATCGCCATGCTATTACCTCACCTGCACAGACCTATGGGTCAGCAAATGATTGAGATGCAAGAGAAAGCCTTGGAGATTGCTATGAAGCTAGAAGATGTGCCAAGAAAAAATGCCCAGTTTGGGGTACAACAGATCTAAGGATAGTTGGAGGCAATGCACCTTGAAATCCAGAATCTGCAGAAAGAGTGAGGAAAATAAGTTAGCCCAGACGTATGGTGAATAAGATGTAGGGTCTCTAGCCACACCAAGGATCAGTGCCCTCTGTTGGCAAACTACATGCATGCTGGGGGGCCCAGCCCATTGTGTCATAAAGGGGATGTGGGACCAAGTGGTCTGACATTATGGCGCACTGAATTTCGTGTAGCTGGGCTACATGATACCAACCACTACCCCAGTCTTGGTGCTTATGTTCCAGAATTGAAGCAACAATGGTGTCGATTCTACTCATATGTGGGACATGATGAACATAACTATCAAACATATGCCTTAATGATAGACCAAGGAAACCTATATAGGGTACAGGTTGACCCTTCTTCACCACTCTCTCCCTCAGGTAGAGGAGGCTCCACAGACTGAGGTAGGGGAGGGGGAAGGGGTGGAGGCACAGGTCAGGGAAGAGGGTAATTGATCTGTTACAACTATGGAGAAATAGGGCACTTTGCAAGGGACTGTCCGAAACCTGCACAAAAATATTGCTGATATTGTATACAATTGGATCATGTGACCGAATATTTCCTAGTACTAATAGCAAAAATGCAGGAAAAACAATAGACACCAACGTAGAATGTGCAGAGGGTTAAGGCGGAACCACATGATGAGGGACCACGTATTAATTTCATAACACGTAGCGGCATGGCTACTGGAGGAGCTGAGGAGAAAGATGCGGCTAAACCCCTTATCCAGAAAGCTGCTATCAAACAGGAAAGCTTGGACCTATAGAAGGAGAAAGAAACCTTCATCGAAGTTCGCAAAGACTTTACCAAGGATGAGGCATCTACTTCCAAGGCTCCAACAAACCTAAGAGCGGATGATGAAGTTAAACCATTCCTACAGGCATGTATGAAGTTGCTATGAAACCAGAAGGAAATAGAAAATATTCAAGCACTGATAGATAGATGCGCAGAAAGAACTAACCCTACCATCGAAGTTAAATATGTTCACAAATTGTACAAGCATAAGAAATGCACTGGTCGGGAAATGCGGCTAACAACGCAGATCGACGACTATGAAATGGATCAGGTCATCCTGGATCTGGGATCTAACACGAACATCCTACCCAAGAAAACATGGTAGAGGATGGGAGAACCTACACTGGAATGGTCTACTATACAGTTACGCATGGCTAACCAATAAAAGATCATACCATTTGGGAGACTATCAAATATTATGGTAGATATCACAGGGGTTAAGGTATGTGCAGATTTTGAAGTAATTCAGATTGTGGAGGA
Source organism: Pinus albicaulis (assembly GCA_034641835.2). Lineage (NCBI taxonomy): Eukaryota > Viridiplantae > Streptophyta > Pinopsida > Pinales > Pinaceae > Pinus > Pinus albicaulis. Next base: position 1,012,250,970 of record CM076575.1, on the reverse strand, counting down.
TGCAGACCCTTATCCTGCACTCTTGGGACTGGATTGGGCGATAGACATGGGAGGCACTATCAACTTGAAGAAAAGGAGCATGGTTTTTGAGAATGAGGGTATGAGAGTGAATATCCCTCTAGAACCTGCGGAAGTAGAGAGGTATACAGGACCTGTGTGCAAATAAGATGACATGGATCATATTTATAAACTAACTACCTAGGATGAGGATTGGATTAATCCTACAGCTGATGCTGTGCTTTGCTAGGAAAAAGACAGTGAATGCCTCTCTGACTCCGACGGGGAGATCGAAAATTGGCAGAATCGGTTACATGATGTATCTGCGCTATGATGTCTTAGGATCACGAAGAGCTTCCAGTGTATCTCCTCAAAGGTAAGATAATTTCCCTACTTTGATGGTTTGGGTAGTATTAGGGATTTTTTGAGAACATTTGACGTAGAAGTCCCAAGGGAGCGAAGAATGTGGTCACTTAACCTAGCCATACGCGCAACCCCTGCGCGGTGGTGGGAAACTCATAAGGGGATGTTCCAATATTTTGAGGAATGTCATGAGATGATGATCCTATGATTCGAACCCTCGGTTCACCTACGCATGGAGACTTTCCTTGGCCAAGGAGACTTGCACAAGCACATGACCACATGGATGGAGGCATGGTGTGAAAGGACTATGAACGAATGGGTCCACCTGTTTATTCATGCCTTGGGTCCAATTCCCACTGAATGTTATCTGGATGCAGAACTACATCAATGTACCTGCCACTGGGAGACCATGAAGGACGATTTTGTGGCGACGTTTGGGTTCATAGGTGGAACCGAGGCATTAGATGAGGCCCTGCAAGATATATATGCCCTATTATTTGATGAATCACGACCTCGTGTGGAGTACGGGGCACCAACTTGGGATACACAGATGTAGGATATTTTTAACTGCCACAACCTATCAATGGAGGAATGTGATGAAGACCTGTGAAATATCCCTATCTCAAAATCAGAGGGAGAACGCGCAGTTGCTGGACCCCCACTACAGACCATCGATGTGACCAAGCCTCTTAAGCTAAGGGAAGTCAACATTGGAACAAAAGAACAACCCAAGATAGCTAAAATTGGGGACTAGTGGGATGATGATACTGTTGGGAAAGTCGCGGAGCTTCTCACGGAGTACCAGTGTAATATTCCTACTTTAGCAAGCAGTTAAGGGGAATATTAAATTTTGATTTTTGCACTTAATAGTTGGATAAATGTGTAAGGAAGCCCATGAATAATAAAAACATGAATAAAAACCATTATAATGTGAAAGGGGATCATCACAGTAGCTGGATTTTACACTTATGGGTGTGAAAAAGGGCAATTGGATGAGGACATTGTCAAGTTTGACTAAGTCAACATGCATGCATGAAGAAGAGGAGATCATCAATATAACCAGTTCAGTGTGAACAAGGATCAAAATAGACAGAAATTTGTGAGCTGGATTGAAGGCGCTTGAGTGTGAAAAGGGATGAGGCATATTGAAGAGGTCAACCTTGACCAAATCAAACAGCGCAGTATGGAGGAGTGGCCTTGATGAAGGTACAACATAATTTTGGAGGTAGATTGCTCATGTGGAGTTGGAAACCCTAATGGGTGGGACCCAAAGTGAGGAGGCTCACAAAGTTTATAAGGAAGAGGATGGAAGCCATTTGGTGTTAGCTTGGATATTATTCAGTTTGGTCTGCTTGGACTATTTGGCATCCTCTTGCTATTTGGCAGAGCTGTAGTGATGTTTAGCACAAGGATATCTTGTTTAGGAGTCCTTCTCCTTCCTTGAGAAGCCTCTTGGAGGAGTATTGTAATTCATTTTTCCACACTCAGGCTTGATGCCAAGCATCCTCCTTCAGCCACATCATTATTTCTACAGATTATAGTGCTATGTTGCAGGGTGTTGCAGTGGAAAGTCCCCAACACCACTTTCTCAGCTTATCTTTCTGAGGAGGGAGCTTCCCTTTCTTTACAAGATCTTCCAAGGAGTTTTCTGAGCTTTATGTTCATCTTGTAATGTTCCCAAAGAATTCTCCATCATTGACTGTGCAGTCCTTGGTAGGATCTGTGTTATTTTTCATAGTGTTGTAGTAGCAGGGTTTGAACCCTTCCTTGTGGGCTTATTCCTTGGAGGAAGGGCCAACCCTTCTCCTGGAAAGATTTGTACATCATCCTCATTCTATTTCTTGTATATTTCAGCTATTTTTATTTAAAACTATAGTGTAACTGCATTTTCCAGATCTAGATCTGCAAATCTTCTATTATGTACTTGTGCTCTCATGAAACCCTTGTCGGGTTATCTCTTTCATGTATAAAAGGAGCTAGATCTCCATTTTTCTCCATGTTCTGATATAATAAACTCCAGATATTTTATTGCATCATATTATATCTAAAACCATAATAAAATCACGTTGTATATGCTTCATTAGCTTCTTGTTAAGATAATTCATGGGGTTTGGGCCTTTTTGCACTGTACCAGGACCGAGAGATCTGTTTAACTTAGTAAAATAGATTTTTTTCTAATTATTTTCTGGGTGGGAGTCCCATATAGCATAATTTAAAGGATACAACTATTATTTTCCCCTGTTATTACGTTGTCTATTTGGAATAACGTTTTTAAGGGTCAAAATGTTGCTTTTCCCCAACTTTTGGATCCTAGAATGAAGTAAAAGTTTCTGTTGTGACACCAACTAATGAAAATGTGTTTCTTGACATATTTCACAAGTGAATAGAGTGTTTCTTCTCCATCATTGTGTTTACATATTGCTGCAACCCCATTATTGGGCATTTTTCCATCCATTCTAGGTGTGAGAGGCTTGTTTACCTCACCTAGTTTGCTTGGTTTCTGATTTACTCTTGGATTTGGATCTTAGATTATCATATCTAAGGGATCCAAGGTCTAATAATTTTTTTTGTAGCACACATTCCTAAAAAATGCGTTTTTCAGGCATGCCTTGCTAGCAATCCCAATTTGGGGATATTACAGTGGTATAAAAGCATAGTCTTGGCTCAGCCTATGAGTTCTAGCCATCAGAGGGAGAAATATCTGAATTATGGAGAGGATGATTTTACTCTCATCATTTTTCAGATCCAAAAATAACCTCTCCCATGAGGTTAATTCGATGAAGGAGAAGAGATGCCAAGAAACTCCTAGAGGGTTTCAAGAAGAGGAAGAACCATGCACTTCCTATTCTCATGAATAAGAAGAAAAAGGGCATGGAAGACACTTGGAACATCAGATTATAAGTGAATACCTTGTTGAGTACAAGACTCAACCTAGAGCCTTCAAGGAGACTCTAGCCTTCCCATAGTTCATTCAACTGGAGGAAGAAAGGAGACCTTGCAACACAAGACGGATGAAGGGAAATAGGTTTCTATTGTCTACTTTTGATGGATCATCGTCAACAAGGGCTTGGACAAGAAGACTTGCATCATTCTTCCTACTACATCCAGTGGTATAAAGAGAAGCAGTAGTGATTGCAGCACTGCACATGGAGGGCAAAGAAAGCACTTGGTGGTTCAGCCACATAAGTCATGCAAGAGTATCTACTCTTGTAGATTTCACTCAAAGGGTAATCAAGAGATTTGATGAAGAATAATCAGAGAGGGAGGAGCCCTCACCATCTCTTGAGGAGACTTATATTATCATTGTCACAACCATGGAGGAGCAGCCTTCAACATCAGCAGTTGAGGGAGCCCATATAGTGAGAGAAAGAACTCTTGCAGCCACGCAAGGTGTTCCCAAAGCCTAGCAAGGTATGATTGCATTTCCACTTTCTATTATTGCAGCAAATATTTTAGAAGATTGTGGAAATATGTTGTTGTATGACCTAGGATCATCACTTACTGCTAATCTAAAGTAGCAAGGTTGCACTATGCTGTCCAAGAGCAGCAGTGAAGAGATAAGGACCCATTCCTCATGGGAACATTCAGATGCCAGCTTCATTCAGGAAGCCATGGAGGAAGAGATGTCAAAGGGTATACATCTTGAGATGAGAAAATATTTCTCCTCTCTAGATGACACTCTCTCAATGAGCATGCCACAGCTCAAAGAGAGACTTCTACTTGCAGCAGATCCAAGGCCTCTTTGGTTTGGGAAGGCCATGCATGAGGAGGAGGTCTCGTCAGGAGATCCCATTGGAGGTGCACTTCAGCATTCCATGAAGTGCAGAGTTCTTCAAAGGATGAAGGAGCACAGTATCCTACCTTGGGAGGATACCATACATTTTCAGAATGAGATCCATCACCCACATTGGGATGAGTGGATGGCAGTAGGGAGCAAGAGGTTTCCAAACCCCTTGCAGATCTATGATACATGCCAGCAAGAGGCATGGTTGCGCTGGTTGTTTTTGGCTGAGTTTGGTTACTACCCAAAAATTTATATTTCTTTATCTCATGCCTTGAGTCTTGATGATAGGATGCATAAGAAGAAGGCATGGTTGTTGTGGCTGTTAAGAAGAGAGTTTGGACATCATATGTCAAATCTTATGTCCATATATTTTCTTTTGTTTGAGTTATGTCTCATGTGCTCACATGTATTTATGTTTGAGATATATCTCATGTATGAACATTGTTTTGGGAGGGAGGATAACTTCCCCATGATGTATAAGGGAGCTGTTTTGTACTTTGTTGATGAGACAACTCACATGTCCATCATTGTATTATTTCTCTATGATCTGCATTTTGATAATGCAAGGGGGCAGCAAGAGTCCTTGTTGATATGCTTATTATTGAGAGAGTATGGGCTGAAATTTCTCCATACTCATCATGATGTTTTAGAAGGAATGTATGGAACATTGTATTGTTATTTTGATCATGTACCACTGATATATATTGATGTTTACTACCACATAGTAGATGAGCACTCATGCACAGCTAGTACTTTGCTGGAGGAAAACTTGCCACATGACATTCTCAAGCAGTAGTTGGGAAAACTGCGATGTATCCCCTGGATAGACCATTGGTATCATGAGACCATCAACATTTTTCTGATTTGGATGCCAAATGGTGATTAGGTGCCATTCATTTTGGATGGGATCAATTGGGCCAGCATGATTCATGACATGGGGGATAGGACCTTTGGAGATCTATTCTTCTTCATGCCACTTGAGGGCAACCTATTTGCAGCCCAAGATCTGTATATACTCTACACTTTCCAGGAGTGGAGAGGAAGACAACATGGGGTAGGCCATCTTGCCTATCATGTTCAGCTATTCAGCCCACCTTCTTTGCAGGAACATAAGGTGGAGGAGATCTTTCATGAGTTGCCATGTTGGAGGGTGACTCATCTTGTATGGATGATAGCTTGGGGGTGGAGGTTTTACATGGGAATGATAGTTTCCAAACACATTTTAGATTCCATGCCTTGGGTGGGAGCCTTTCAGTTCCATCCTTGTAGTTTCTTGAGGACAAGAAACATTTGGGAGGGGAGGACTGTAATATTCCTACTTTAGCAAGCAGCTAAAGGGAATATTAAATTTTTATTTTTGCACTTAATAGTTGGATAAATGGGTAAGGAGGCCCATGAATAATAAAAACATGAATAAAACCCATTATAATGTGAAATGGGATCATCACAGTAGCTGGATTTTACACTTATGGGTGTGAACAGGGGAAATTGGATGAGGACATAGTCAAGTTTGACTAAGTCAACATGCATGCATGAAGAAGAGGAGATCATCAATATAACCAGTTCAGTGTGAACAAGGATCAACATAGACAGAAATTTGTGAGATGGATTGAAGGCACTTGAGTTTGAAAAGGGATGAGGCAGATTGAAGAGGTCAACCTTGACCAAATAAAACAATGCAGTATGGAGGAGTGTCCTTGATGAAGGTACATCGTAATTTTGGAGGGAGATTGCTCATGTGGAGTTGGAAACCCTAATGGGTGGGACCCAAGGTGAGGAGGCTCAAAAAGTTTATAAGGAAGAGGATGGCAACCATTTGGGGTTAGCTTGGATATTATTCAGCTTGGTCTGCTTAGACTATTTGGCATCCTCTTGCTGTTTAGCAGAGCTGTAGTGATGTTTAGCACAAGGATCTCCTGTTAAGGAATCCTTCTCCTTCCTTGAGAAGCCTCTTGAGAAGCTCCTTGCTTTACTTTTCCACACTCAGGCTTGAGACCAAGCATCCTCCTTTAGCCACAACGTTATTTCTGTAGAGTATAGTGCTGTGTTGCAGGGTGTTGCAGTGGAAAGTCCCCAACACCACTTTCTCAGCTTATCTTTCTGAGGAGGGAGCTTCCCTTTCTTTGAAAGATCTACTAAGGAGGTTTCTAAGATTTATTTACTTCTTGGCATGTTGCCAAAGAATTATCCATCATTTATTGCGCATTCCTTGGCAGGATTTGCATTATTTTTCATAGTGTTGCAGTTGCAGGCTTTGAACCCTTGCTTGTGAGCTTATTCCTTGGAGGAAGGGCCAACCCTTCTCTCAGAAAGCTTTGTACATCATCCTCCTTCTATTTCATGTATATTTCAGCTATTTTCATTTAGAGCTACAGTGTAACTATTTTTTCCAGATCTAGATCTGCAGATATGTTATTATGTACTTGTGCTCTCATGAAACCCTTTTCGAGTTATCTCTTTGATGTATAAAAGGAGCTAGATCTCCATTTTCCTCCATGTTCTAATATAATAAACTACAGATATGTTATTTCATCATATTATATCTAAAACCCTCAGAAAATCACGTTGTATATGCTTCAGTAGCTTCTTGTTAAGTTGAGTCATGGGGTTTGGGCCTTTTTGAGCTGTACCAGGACCGGGAGATCTGTTTAACTTAGTAAAACAGATTTTTTTCTATTTATTTTATGATTGGGAGTCCCATATATCATAAGTTAAAGGATACAACCGTTATTTTCCCCTGTTATTACACTTTCTATTGGGAATAACGTTTTTAAGGGTCAAAATGCTGCTTTTCCACAACTTTTGGATCCTAGTATGAAGTACAAGTTGCTGCTATGACACCAACTAATGATAATGTGTTTCTTGACACATTTCATGAGTGAATATAGTGTTGCTGCTCCAGCATTGTGTTTACATATTGCTGCAGTCCCATTATTGGGCATTTTTCCATCCATTCTAGGTGTGAGAGGCCTGTTTACCTCACCTAGTTTGCTTGGTTTCTGATTTCCTCTAGGATTTGGGTCTTATATTATTATATATAAGGGATGCAAGAGCTAATATTTTTTTCTGTAGCACACATTCCTGAAAAATACATTTTTTAGGCATGCCTTGCTAGCAATCCCAATTTGGAGATATTACAACCAGGACCTGTTTCCTACAAAATTCTTAGAACCCAAGGGTATTACAGGGGACCTAGAGGTCATTCAAATCACTTTAAAACCATATGCATGCCATATTAATCAACGACCTTATCGATTGAACCCCAAGTATAAACATAAATTCAGGGAAGAAATTGACAAAATGATAGCCACAGGTATCATCGAACCGATAGAACAGTAAGATTGGGTAATCCCTATGGTGGTCTAGGAGAAAAAGACTAAAGGAGAAATAATAATCTATGTTTACTTGTGCAAAATGAATGATGCATGCCTCTATGATCCAGCTTCCCTACACCATTATTTGAAGAAATTCTCGATAGTGTGGGAGGGCAGGAAGCGTACTCGTTCATTGACGGTTTCTCGGGCTACCATCAGATCAGGATCACACCTAAAGATCATAGCAAAACTACACTTGCCACTAAATGGGGATCCTTCCAGTACACTGTTATGCCATTTGGGCTCAAGAATGCCCCTGCCATATTTTCGCGGGTAGTGATCGTAGTATTAAAGGAGTTCATCCACAAGTTTTTGGAGGTATATTTTGATGATTGGACAGTATTTGGGTTGGTAACGAAGCACGTCACAAACCTGCACATGATGTTGGATGCCTGTAGAAAGCACCAGATTTCCCTAAATATTAAGAAGTGCATATTTTGCGTACCGTTCGGGATCTTGTTAGGCAACATAGTCTATCGGTAAGGACTGATGATGGACCCTGCCAATGTAGCAGTAATCATAAACTTGGCAGTCCCTACAACTGAGAAAAAACTGCGCTCTATCCTCAGGCACACGGATTACTACAGGAATTTCATTCAAGGGTACGCACTGATCATGACACCCATGTAGAAGTTGCTAAAGAAGGACGTTTCATTTTTTTGGGATGCGGAGTGTCAGAAGAGATTTGAGATACTCATGGAAAAGATGGTCTCTGCACCTATCTTCATATTTCTTGACTGGGCGAAGGTTTTCCATGTCCATCTAGATGCTTCAAGGATCACCTTGGGAGTTTTCCTTACACAACCCGGGGAAGGGGACATTGACCACCCGGTTGCATTTGCTAGTAGAAAACTCTCTAGTGCAGAGCGTAACTACTCCACTACTGAGCGCGAGGGGCTGGCCATGGTATATGCCTTGCAGAAATATCAGCACTATCTGTTGGGATGGCACTTCAAGATGTTCATGGATCACTTAGCTTTGAAGTACCTAGTGAATAAGCCTGTGTTGGGGGGGAATATTTTCCAATGGCTACTGCTATTTCAAGAATATGATTTTGAGATCATCATGAAGCTGGGGAAACTAAATGTTGGGCTGAACCACTTGTCCCGAATCGAGAGTGGTGAAGAACTGACCAACCTAGAAGAAGGAATGCCCAATGTGCAGCTATTTTCTATTAAGGTGGTTGATGCACACTTCACCGATATCATTCACTTCTTAACTACGGGGATGGCACCTGCAGAATACTCAGTACAACAGAAAAAAGTGCTGGTAACTAGTGCAGCGGACTTTACCATCATAGTGGGCCACTTGTATAAGCTAGGAGCCGATGAGATATTGCGAAGATACGTTCTGGAGCATTAAAGACAAGCCATCTTAGCATAAGACCATGGAGGTGTAGTAGGAGGTCACTACGCAGGGAAAGTGACAGAAAAGAAGATCTTGAGAGCTGGGTTATGGTGGCCCACAATGCATAGTGACTCTCAAGACTATTGCAAAGCCTGCGACACATGCCAGAGGATAGGAAGACCATCGCATAGGGACAAAATTCCCTTGCAGCCACAGATCACCCTGCAAGCATTTAACAAATGGGCCATAGACTTCGTTGGGCCCATCAACCCACTAGGAAAGAAGACATGTGCCCACTACATCATCGTTGTAACTGATTATGTAACCAAATGGGCTGAAGTGTAAGCTGTGAATGATTGTACTACAGACCCTGTTGTAGACATTATTTTTGAACATATTCTAACCAGGTTTGGATGTCCGAAGATCTTGATGAGAGATAGAGGTACGCATTTTGTTAATGAAACAAGACAGGCTTTGACTGAAGAATTTCAGATCCACCATGCAAAAAGTACCCCATATCACCCACAGGTGAATGGAACCATGGAAGCTTTTAATAAAATTATGGAATAGGCGCTGACCAAGATCTGCAATGTCGACTGAAGCGATTGGGACATGTGCATCCCGTCGGTCCTTTGGGCCTATCAAACCACTTGCAATAATTTGACTGGGAAAACACCGTTTCAAATGGTTTATGGAAAGGAGAACATTATACCCATGGAGTATATTGTTCCTAGCCTGCGCATCACAACCTTTACAAACATGGTAGATCCTGACATCATGGAGGAACACTTAGCTTAGCTCGTTGCCTTGGAGGAAGATCGATTCATTGCTAACTTTCATAAGCAAGTTCAGAAGGCCCGAGAAAAACCATGGCATGATAGACATATTCAGGAAAAGGTCTTTTCAGAGGGAGAATTGGTCCTACTATATGATAACCAGTTTGAGAAACACCTAGGGAAGTTCCATCAACACTGGCTAGGCCCCTATATGGTAAAGTAAATCACTGACGAAGGAGTTGTCCAGTTAGCTACACTTGATGGTGATATTGTACCAAGATATGTTAATGGCAGCCGACTCAAATCGTACCAGATCAAATGACTTTATGGCAAACGTAGCTGTATTGGGTAGAATACGCACAGGCAGGAGGAAAAATGCTGGCAGGCCCGTTATACGCACAGGGATCGCCCACAGGTCTAGAATACCGGGGAGGTGTGCTCGGAGTGCAAGGGTTGATCGTAGGTCTAGAGGCCCAGGGAGGTGCACTGGGCACGTAGGGGTAATAAAAAACAACAAAAACTAGCCGTTGGAAGAGTAAACTTGAGTAAAACAAAAAAATTTCCGTTGAAAGGAGTAGGTAGTTGGCAATTAATGAGGCAATTTCCAAAGATTTTTTACCGTTTTCTTGATGGTAAGTTTCAGATAAGCCTCACCAAACTGTTTCAGGGGTGTAAGGATCTGGCGTCGGTATCGCTGCCTTACATGGTCACCAACAAATAAATTGGTCGACTCATGGCCACTTGGCCACCACACTAGAGACTAGGATTCAAATCAGGTACAACTGAAACTGCAGGTACAAGCACTACTTCAAAGACCACCCTGCCTGATACCACCAAGAATGCAGAAGGATGTGGCCCAGAAGACTTCACCAGAACAAAGGATTCCATGAAGGGTGTGGAGCCAGAATCGTAGCAGGACCTGGACATAGAGGGTCTTGATGCATAGGGTGTTGATTCCCCGCGTGGTACAAAACAGACTACTGACGCTCTCAAAGGCCAGTGAAAGAAACAACGGGCTAAAAGGCCTGGTAGGGAGATTTAATTTACCTTGACAGAGGAAGACCTAGAGAAAATTGTAGATGTAGTCACCCTCGCCTCATAATACTAATGGCTTGCTTTGGAAGAGCAGCAGAAGGCTGCGGTCACCGCACTACAGCCTGAGCTCCAAGCTATGCAGCTCGAGACTGATACCCTATAGAAAACCATGATTTAGATGAGGCTACCCCCAACAACGAACAGTGAACTAATTGTCACAATTGAAAGTTGCCTCTGCCCCCTACCAGGTGCAACACTCACCCTGAGCCCACCTGCCTTATGTGCGCAATTCCAGGCCTACGCAGAAGTAGAATTGGATTTTCCCTGTCTTCCACACGAAGCACTGCAAGTCATCCATGCATACTTCTTTGAGGAGATCCAGCACAGAGACTGTCGGGTGCAGCTTAGTACAGCCGAGAAGATGATCATTGAAAAAACTGCCGAGGTGTCCCAGGTGCAGGCTGCATGCTCCCTTACCGCCATGCAGCAGACCGAGTTGGAACGTCTAATAAGCAGGCTATGCGCAGATTTCACTGAATATATCCCGGCCTCTGCTACTCCCCAGGCCAAGATAGAGGGACTTGTTTGAGCCCTGAAGGCTTCTAGGACTAAGATTCAGAATTTCAAGAAAGAGATGGAGCAGCAGATTGCTGTGTTGCAGGCCAAATTGCCGCCGAAAACTCCACCTGAGGTACAAGCCCAGTGCGCTATAATGGTCACTGAAGCCACAAATAGCATTATAGTTCAGATCACTCAGGGTGAAATTTTTTTGGAGATAGCTATGCATCTGTGGTCTAAGGTGCAGCGTGATCCTCTCCTATGCGAATTTACTCAAGAACTTCACCAGAAGGAAGAATAATTTGAGCAGTTGGAAGCTACTATGCCCACTCAGATCCTCGCTCAATGTCAGGCACGTCTGCATGTCAGAAATTCACTTAGATATGACCTGGAAGAGTTTCACCACAAAAATAAGGTTCTGAGTGACCACCTCAAGCAGTGGGTTGATGAAGCCCTCAAGCTATCTCAGGAAGTGGATGTTGCAGTCAAATAGCTAAACGAGACCCTGGAAAGTGTCACTGCTGCGATTGGAGTTCCAAATTTGTAGAAGTTGGTGGATATTGCCCAGAACACTGCTGTGCAAAGAGAAGGAGTGTTTCCCACTCTGGTCGATGCAATCAAGCAGCTTCAAGCAAAGATGCAAACCCCACGGCTGCTGTGACTCAGGACGAGTCACAAGATTGTGTTGTGGGCTTGTTGGAACGAGGTTCCCTAAGCTACGTTTTTGATATAATTTTGTAGTAGTTGGTGTTGCCTAGGGGCTTTGGGGTGGGTCAAAGCCCCCAATGTTTTGTAATAAGTCAAAGGGTAGACCTAGAGTCCATAAACCACGGTTTGCGGACCATAGGATAGCAAAGGCTACGATGATATAAATAGATAGATAGTTGGGTTTAGTAAGAAAAAAGTAAGTAATATTGATGCTGTGAACGAACTGTTCAGATATTTCTTGGGTTGTTTTGGGTAAGGACTTCTGTTGGCTGTGTGCGTGGAGATCCTTAGTCTTGCCGTGTGCGGACCCCGCTGGCTATGTGCACGGGCTGTGTCTTGGGTTTGTAATTGGGTTTTTGGATATTAATGAATATGATATCTATTTGAAGTATCTTTATGATATCTGGACTAATCGTGTTTATTACTAAAGTGCATCTATGTTATTTATTTAAGCTGCGAATGTATCTGCGATTTATGAATTAACTGCGATTACAATGTTCTATGCTGATAATTGTTGATGTGCACGTGGATGCGAATTTTTTGATCAGATCTGTTAATGATGGTAGTTTTTTTTTGTTACATGTTTATTATAATATTAAAAGCTCGATAATAGGCTTGTTTATGTGCGAACCAGATAGATTCAACGAAGATTTGCCTTAATTACCTACTCTGTCCCAGGGTGCGGAAACCTGGTTCCAACACCCTCCCATACTACTTCAGGTGAGACCTTGGCCTACGAAAGTATGTCATTTCTAAAAGGGATAGTAGTATAGGGGTTTCTTGGCAAACCTTAACTCCGAACTTGGGTCAGGACCCCTGAAGCGAACAGTACTTCCTGCAAATTTTTTTTTCGAGAGAGCAGTTGATGATAAATCTTGAGATAGTTTCCATTTACTACAAAATAAGTTTGACCATCATCAATAGTTATAAAGCGGACTGAACCATTGCTAAAAATTTCATGTACTTCATAAGTTCCTAACCATATAGTTGATAATTTACCTTTGAAATGTTTGAACTTACTGTCATAAAGCAAGGCCCAATCTCCTAGATGGGAAACCTTCTTCTTAAAAAAATTATCATGCCAAGAATCTCTTTGATTCTAAACCAACATGGTTATGTGGTATGCATCATGTATAATCTCATCAAGGTCATTCAACTGCATCAATATTTTTTCCTGGGCTTCATTGAGATTCATTCTGAGTTGAGTGGTAGTTCGAAGTTTCTTCACTTGGAATTCAATAGGCAACAACACTTGTTTTCCATAAACTAACTCATATGGGTTGTGCCATGTCACATTCCTCCAAGTTATGCGATAATCCCATAATGCCTCTAAAAACTTGTCTGGCCAATCCCTTTGATGTAACTGAATGGTATTTTTCAAGATGGACTCTAACACTTTGTTTGTGGATTTTGCCTGCCCATTGGCTTGGGGTTGGTAATGAGTAGATTTTCGGTGTTTGATTTGATACTGTTGAGTGAGAGCCTTGACCAATTTATATGTGAATTTGTGCCTTGGTTGTGACAATATCTTGAGGTACTCCAAATCTAGTGAATATGTCTTCAAAAATAAATTCCACTACTGCCTTTTTAGTTGCAGCATACAAATCCTTAGCTTCCACCAACTTGGTAACATAGTCGATTAAAAATAAAATATAATTTTTCTTCTTTGACATGAGGGAGATAGGTCCCATGAAATCCAATGCTCACTTCTGAAAAGGTTCTATGGCTATATGTGGTTGAAGGGGTATCTCATCAGAAGGAATTGGCCTCTCCATTCTCTGACAAGCATCGCAACTAGATACAAACGTTTTGGAATGTTTGAAGAGAGAGGGCCAATAATATCCCATATGGAGAAATTTGTATGTTTTCATTTTATTTGCAAAGTAAAAATGCTAATTGTGGCAGGCCCTCAACACATCAAACATATCCTCTTCCTGCACACATTTCCTCATGATTAAGTCAAGTCTAGTATAGAAAAAGTCTCCATCAATCCAGGAATAATTGGTACTGCATTGTACAATGTTGTGTTTCTCCTTGGTAGATAGATTCTGGGGTAACCTTCCTAATACTAGGTAGTTGGAAACATGTAAAAACCAGGTAGTAATGGTAGATATACAAAATAATTCTTCATCCGCGAACTCATCTGGTGTAGGAGTCGACACATTTTCCTGCACTAAATTCATTCGAGACAATAATTAAGCTACCAAATTATCTCAACCAAGCCTATCAAACATAGTTATATTGAATTCTTGCAACTATAGTAACCATCTAGTAATTCTACCATTAGTGAAATATTTGTTCATTAGAAATCTAATGGCATAATTATCGGTATGGAAAAAAGTCTCATAACCGGCTATGTAATTCTAAATTTACCAATGGCATGAACAACTACTAATAGTTATTTTCCAGTAACTGTGTAGTTTAGTTCGACAGTGGAAATATTCTTGCTAAAATAATAAATAACATAAGGATAAGGATCTTCCCTTTTTCCCAAAACTACTCCAAGTGTAGTGTCTGAAGAATTCGTAAAAATGTGAAATGGTAAGGACCAATTCCCCCCCTTAAGACTAGAGCAATGGAAAACCTATCCTTCAATACTTGGAAATCCTCTTGACAATCATCATTCCAATTAAATTTGGTGTGTTTATTCAATAATTTAAATAAAGGTGCTGCAATTCTTGTAAAATTTTCAATAAATTGATGGTAATACCCTGCGTGCCCCAAAAAGCTTCTTACCTCTTTTTGCCCACTAGGAATAGGAATATATGATACTACCTCAATATTAGTTGAATCAAATTTTATTCCTTATAATGAGCTTCCTAGCATCGAATCAATACCTTTCTCCTATTTTCCAGTTCTTGAGGGAAATCATCTGAATCTGTAGTGAAGTCTTCCATATAGATTTCTACACAATCATGTGTGAGTTCATAAAAGATAGCAAGAATAGCTCGTTGAAAAGTAGCAAGGGCATTTCAAAGGCCAAATGGAATGAGTCGATAGGAATAAGTACCCCAAGGGAAAGTAAAAGTAGTATTCTCTTGGTCTTCCTCAACTATTTGTATCTGATTATATCCACTGTATCCATCTAGAAAAGAGAAATATTTCTTACCAAAGAGTGTGTCTAGTACCTAGTCAATAAATGGTAGCGGAAATTAATCTCGTAAGGTGGCTTTGTTCAACTCCTTGTAATAAACATATATGTGCCACTTACCATTCTTATTCGGAACCACCACTTAAGGTGACACCCATTTACTGTGTGAGATAGGAAAGATAAAGCCTACAACCAATAACTTCTACAATTCTTCTTTGACAATTTCCTTTAAAGCGGGGTTCATATTTCTCTGCGGCTATCAGATGGGTATCATATCCTCATTGTTGTATATGTGATGGATGTAAGTCTCTCGATTTATGCCCTTCATATCTAAATAATCCCAGGCGAAGGCCTTGGATTTTTCTTGAATCATGCTCGAAAATTGTTGCTTATGTTCTACAGTCAATCCTATACCAATTTTTCAAAGTGTTTCCTTCAACGATTTCAACTGGTTAAGTAGTGAGATATTTTCTATCCTCTAATTCTACAAATGAGGCAAATATATCTGGATGGAAAGCTTCCTGAAACTCGTTATTGAAAACGTGTTGATAACCGTTAAAGGAAATGGGTTAATCAATACAAGAACTATCAGATAAAAATTGCTGCAAAATGTGATCTTTAGATTGTTCCTAGAGACCTCTAGATTGATCTAGTGTTAATAAGGGAAAGATAAAATCTTCCTCTCCATAAGGATTCTCTAGCCATAAAGGTACTTCAAGAGAAGTTTGAGCAAGGGAAAATATTGACAAATTTTGATTATCTAAAGCACTAGAAATGACTATTTCTCCATTTCTGCACACTATCACAACATCAACAATAGTTAACCAAGGGCGTCCTAGAACCACAGGTTGTTCAGGTTTAAAGGTTTTAGGAGAAATGAAAATAAAATTGATACGATACTTCTAGGAAGCAATGGTGACCACATTGTCTTCTAATGTTCCCAGGGGTTTAACAATAGACTTTTCTACCAACTCCAAAATGATAGGTGTAGGATTAATCCCTTGTAGTTGTAAATATTTCATGGTTTCATAAGTCACAATGTTGATGGCTGCTCCTAAATCTACAAGATTATTTGGCAGAAGCACTCCATTGATCTCAATGGTTATAATGGGATTTCCTGGGTCATTATAATTTGCAGGAAAGTCTCAGATCATCTTGGAAATTTCACTCATGACTTTTACATTCTGGTTTTTATGTCCTTTTCTCCCTTATTTCTTAATGCAGAGATCCTTAATGATTTTAGTATAGATGGGAATGTCCATAATGACTTGTAATAGTGGAATTTTAAAACACACATTCCTTAATTCGGTTTCTAAATCATATTCAATCAAGATTTCCTCTTTATTAACAAGCAATCAATCCAGGTAAGCAGGTTCATTTTGTTCTTCTTTTTATTTTTGTTTTCCATGTTGTTGGTGACTGTTAGTTTGCTTTGGAGAGGCCTTGTCCTAAATGATAACAATTGATTTTCCAGTATTAATTTCTTTCCTGAATCATAATTGAATTTCATTTATTGGGACATCAGTAATGATGTAGGTGGGAAAAGGTTGTACTTCTATATATTGCATATGCTGGGGTTGTTTATTATGGTTGGGATTAGCTACAGGTTATGCAAGAAACAAAGCAGAGCGAGGTGGGTTAAATGTTGGTGGTGCTCGCGAGGATGATGGGTTCGAAGGAGGAGGTAAAAGATGGTTTAAAGGAGGAGGAGGAAGCAACGAGGGTTGTTGATAGTAGTTTGGGTTGTACCCTTATTGATAAGGCTGAAGGTCAGGTTGTAGGATGTACTAGGCATGTTTGAGTATGGAAACTAGAATTGGTTTTAAGGCTCGAAAATGTTTACATAAGGATTTTCCCTCCAATTCTAATTCCAAGGAGTGTTTTGTGTTTTAGAATTTTCCCAAGGGGGTAAGATGGCTGAGAATTCCAACGTTGATTCTGACCATAACCTTGGGAACTAGGACCTTGAAACATGTTTTGATTTGGGCTTCTCCAAAAGGGTTTCCTTTTTTCTTGTGAAGGTTCATTTGTTTCATTATTACCCTTAAATACAACATGTAAACCAAGAAGAGATGCAAACTTCTCATTTTCATGTTCTAAAGCACAAATCCCACAAACATCAATGACATTAATCGGACACTCCCTCACAACATGCTTACGTCTACATTTAGGGCAAAAGATTGCCATGGAAGCCCTATCATCTTCTTGTTTATTTTTAGTTTTTTTATGTATAGTTGGTCACTAATGGTGTTTAGGATATATTTTTTTAAGTTTTCCAATAATTTTCCTAATTCACCTCTAGTGAGAGCAATTGCTGCAGTTTTTTGATTTCTTGACACAATATCTCAAGGATTGTCACGAAGTTTATTGCCTGCTTTAGCCTGAATTTGTGAATAAGTGCAACATAGTTTGACTACTTCAACAAAAGGTTTTTTATAAACATCCCCACCACTTAGAAGGTTTAAGGTTTCCATGCATTCATCCCTCAGCCCCTTTAGAAAGACATTTTTAACAATTTTCTCATCTAGATTTTCCCCTCAGGATTTATGATGATATAGGAAAAATTCAAGATACTCTTATAATTTTTCATTGTCCAATTGTTGCATTCTAAGAATAGCATTCACATCCCTACTTCTACAGAAGTCTTGGTATTTTTTAAGAAAGATAGACTTCATATCCTCCCGGGAGTAAATGTTGTTTTCACCTAGACTCATAAGCCATCTAAGGGCTGCATCTTTTAGGTTGGATGGGAACAACTTAAGTTTATGTGCATCATCATAATAATTGTAACTCCTACATAAGATATCGAACTCAAACAAAAAGGCATATGGGTCCTCAGAGGACTTACCATAGAAGAGTGGAAGAGATTCCATTGCTATGTTTTTCATAGTGATATTCCTAGTTACATCAAGGATAGGAAATCAGAAGTTGGTTTATTCTTCTTCTTCTTCTGGTCCTCCCCTTGGTCCATCATGATTTCCTCCTCTCGTTCCATCATGGTTCTTTCCAAATAGGTTAATTCTTGGACCTTATCCTTCTCCATGGTTTTCTTCACAATCTCATTCATTGATTTGGTTTTCACCTCTATTGTGTGCCATGTTGGTGTTGGTGTTGATACGACTGGAGAAGGATTCAACAAATAGTAGCCCTACTTCCTATTGAATTGGGAGTTCTCCTCGTTAAACCTCCTTAGTGCTAGTGCTCCCTTTTTCTTGTCTCTTTCTTGCGTAACGATTAACAGAATTAGAAAATGGTATAAATACAGGACCAAAAGTTTCAGGAAAGTTTTAACTAGAAATAAATATGCCTTTACTATCTCTAGGCCTACTTCTACTTCTACACATAAAGGAAAGGAAAAAGGAAACTTCAAGGATAAGCAAAAATGGTCAGACTTTGGAGAAACCCCACAATAGTGGATGTGTGGCTCTTCACTCACACCTTATGGTACACTCTCTCTCATCTGACTACCCTGAAATACCCTGGAAACTGTGTAATAATAATATTACCTGAATCAAAATACAACTTCCCCAGCAACGACACCAAAAATGTTTGGATTTTTAGTTATCATTTAATTTGAAATTAATCCTCCTAATATTAAATTCTCAACCCGGACTAGTAAACACGAGTTGTACTACACTTTTGATTCAGCTTATGATCAGAGCATATAAATTCATTCCATGGTTGCTTAAGTACAGAATGATAAGAATACTCCTATTTGGTTAGCACCCATTTTATCTGCAGAAAAATAATTATGAATAGAGGTAAAAGGAAATAAATTCACTTAGCTTACCAAACCATACCACTCTACTTTATTCTAGTCTTCCTGCAACTCTGGAAATTAAATCCAATTTTCTCTATTTTAAATAGAAAACAATATTTCTGTGTGTTGGAGAAAAAGTGTGACTTCTAGGCAAGACCCAGGTTCAAGCTTGTGGCCAACAAGATTCCGTTGTAGTCTAGGAAAATGTCGAGATTTTCACTCTGTTCAAAGAGAGAAAGGAGTCTCACCTGAAGCATGCCGTGACCTTACTATGATAAGGAGCTAGAACCATATTACTGAAGAGAAACCTCTAATAGCTATCTAGACATTATAGCTATGTAGAACAAACTCATTTCATATTAATTAGGAAATAAAATACCATTTAACAGTTATCAATAAGGACATCAAAAAATTTGGAGTCACCGGTCATGCATCTAAGAAGCTACATGTCATACACATCTTATAATCCACAACATAGCATTACTCTATTATATTATATCATCAGCACAATACATATCATACTCTGTAGAGTTCAGCGTAATACAACATAATACATCTCAGGCTCGGCAGAGCTCCCAGGACACAAAACTCAATCTCTTTTCTGGAACAACACCCCACGAAGATCACCCAGCAAACTCTCTTTTTCCTTTCTTATATACCTCCACCGACTGGCACTGTTAGTCTTTTCCCCTTATTTATTCAGTTGTACTGATGCGCTTTGTTATTTCCCATCTTCTTCCACAGTTGGCTCTGCCTCTGGTAGCCCCTCTGTTTTTTCACTATCCCTTGTTCCTTCCATCTGTGTTGTTGCATGTCTATGCTCTGCCACCTGTCTGTTTATTCTCTGCAACCCAGAATGGTTCTTTTCCTTTCATAATGGCTCTCTTCCACTTTTTCTTCCTGCCACTTGGATTTTCGCAACTAAAAAATTTCTTACTCAAAATAAAATCCTCAACACGCCCCAACCATAAGCTATTAACTCATCCTGAGTCAATTTTCTCCCGTTGTTGCAGTCCCCAATTTGTCACAATTAAGCACAGTGGAAAAAAAATAAATCACACACAACAATAAATGAAGACAAAAATTTAACATGGTTCACCCAACCAATCTGGGCTACATCCAACAAACAGAGGTATCGGCTATCTTATTATGCAACAGGAGATTACAACAACAGATTTTCACATCTGCACTTCCTCTTCCTCACCCTCATATCTCATATGTTCTGCCTCTACAGGCTTACAATTTATAGATGAGATGAAGAAATTGAATAATAAATTCAATCACAACAAAATAGGATTAATTATCTCCTCTTCAAGATTTGATGCCATCAAATTAGCAACAGACAACTATTGTTGGCATTATCCATGAGATTTTAGCCAGCAAAATCTCAACAATCTCCACCTTGAAAACAATTAGCCTTGATACCTCGTATATGTTTATTCTTTTCATTTTATCTGCAAGCCAAGAGAAGCCTGTTGAGATTGAAACAAGATGATGAGCTTAGTGGAAAGAAGTCGCCTTCACTAAGTGGGCCCGCAGGCTATTTTTGGCGCAAAATCTATTTTTAGACATATGGATCATGTTCTATGAGTTTCAGGATGCTATTTGTGGATGGTTGGTCAAGTCGAAAAAAATAGATGGACTTCTATTTTTAGACATACTGGGCGGAATCTATTTTTAGATTGCCAGTCTAAAAATAGATATGTCAAATATTATTAGCTCTTAATAATATTTAGACTCTAAACATTATCTTATTCTCTTGGAGCACTTCAGTTAAGTGCACAGATGTGGCACAGGAGCTGGCAGAAGGAATTATGCTATTCCCGAGGGTTATGTGGAGCTATTGAATGGATACTTCAGTTAGAACTCATGTGACAGAGTTTGGTGGAGTTGATTGAAGAATTTAATGGAGTTGTATTCAGTTTAACTAATATAAACATAGTTGAGCTATTTGTATCCAGTTTAACTAATTGATACAATTAGTGAGAGTGGTGTGAATTAATTATTAATTAATTCACTAATTATAAACTCATTAATCAACTAAAGAATGCATCAGTTAACTTCAGTGCATGGACAGTTTCAGTGGAGACTAGTGTAGAAATAGGTGAAAGAGCATGTTAACTATCAGTTGTGACTATACTGTTGCTATTTGCAACACACAGATAGGTGGAGAAGCCCATGAGGATTGCGCAGTACAAGCCATGTGGTTTATCTATTTAATGAAGCCATCCCATAGCATTGATTACGCAATAGAGGCTGGCTATCAAGTGGAAAAAGATTGGAGCATGTGTTTTGCTAGATATAGCTTGATAGTGTGTAGAAATTTGAGGTGGTGCTGAGAGCTTGTGAGGAGCTTTGTACTATGATTTTTACATGATCTCCATGAAATATAATATACAGATAGTTGGGGTTTTCAGCTTTAAGCTTTCCCATTAAATATTGTGTTCATATGTGTGATTGTTTGTGGTTTTAATGTGTGCATGCAATTGATTTTATTTCCGCAATTAATGATCAATGGTAGAAGAGATTCTATATTATCCATGAAGCTAAAATACTGTGTGATCAGGAGAATCTCGGTGAATAATATATCAGTTATTCAAATTTCTACATGGTATCAGAGCGATATTGATCATTGGAGCAATTGCAAAACATTGAAGCGGTTGAGTTTTGTGCTGGTGGAATTTGAATTTGCAGCAGTGTTTCCTTGGTGTCGAAGTTGAGATTTCTTTCAACAGATTGCGATTGGAGTATGCCATTGAGGGTAGCTCGAATTATATTGCATGGAAGGACAGGATGGAGGCGGTGCTGGATGACAATGGGTTGAAGGAGTTCATAGATGCATAAATTCCAAAGCCTACTTCTAGTGATGTTGCCGTACTTGACGCATGGCAAAAGAAGACAACAAAGTGTCGAAGGATTCTATTTGAAGGTGTGAAGGATCACATAGTGACTAGCCATCATGGTAAGGCTTCTCCATTCTTGATGTGGAAAGCATTGACAGACTTATTCCAAAGCAAGAGAGACCAGAGGAAGTTGGTGCTCAAGGATAAACTCAGGAACATAAAAATGGAGAAAGGCGACAGTATGCCCAAGTACCTCATGAAGTTTTTCCAATGCAGGGATAAGTTGGGAAGTGTGGGGGTGATTTTTGATGATGAGGACTTGGTGAGATTGGTTTTCCTTGGGCTTCCAAAGAGTTGGCACTCCTATTAGGACTCTGTCAATGGTCGGGAGAAATTGCAAGTATTGGAGCGAATTTGGTCGGATCTTGTGCAAGAGGAGATAAGGCGAAGTACCAGGGACGGATCTTCATCAAAGAAATTAGATGAAGAAAATTGCGCTTTGGCTTCCAAAGCAAGGAAGGGGAAGAGCAAGAAATATTTTCAATCCGGTGTGAAAGGCAAGAAGCAGGACATGTCCAAGGTGAAGTGCTTTCACTGTCACCAACACGGACATTACGCCACAAATTGTCCACAGAAGAAGAAAAATAAGCAGGTTGCTGGGACTGCAGCTGGAGAGCCCTTAGCCTCGCATTTTGATATGGATTTTTCACTAATCGCATGCTTGGTCTCAAGTGTGACGGGTTCAGTGTGGTTTCTTGACAGTGGTGTGTCTTTTCACATGACAGGAGATCGAGATTTGTTTACTGATCTGGATGAGAAAGATCTTGGAGTGCACATCGAGATGGGCGATGATGGTAGATACAATGCGACCGGTATCAGTACCATTTCCTTTGAGAGGGAGTCTGGTAAACACTTCATATTGAAGGAAGTGATGCATGTTCCAAGATTGAAGAAGAATCTTATCTCGGTGGTGATGTTAGAAGACAAGGGATATGATGTTGTCTTTAGCGAAGGAAAGGATTTCCTGTGCAGTAAGGCAACTGGTGAGACTCGGAGGATAGGGGTTTGAGTTAAGAACATTTATCAATTGCAGGTAGATGGCTACGCAGCAATGGTAGGCAAGGCAGAAGGAGTGGTGAGCCAGGATGATGGCGAGCTGTGGCACCGGAGATTGGGCCACCTTCACCATGGAGCTTTGAAGATACTGTAGTAGATTTTCACTGGGATTCCTAAAGGCACTCTTGCGCAGTCAGATCAGTGCAATGGGTGTACCTTTGGAAAATTTGTGAAAGCCACCTTTCACGAGAAGGATAGTCGCGCCATGACAATCCTTGAGATAACTCACACAAACGTGTGTGGACCTTTCTCAGTAGCTTCGACAGCAAAGCACAAGTATTATGTGATATTTGTTGATGATTTTTCTCGTAAGTGTTGGATTTTCTTCATGCAGAAGAAGAGAAAGACATACTCAAAGTTCTGTGAGTTCAAGGCACTGGTTGAGAAAGAATCGGAGACGCAGATGAAGGCTCTTAGGAGCAATAATGGTGGTGAATTCATCTTTGGTGAGTTCAAGGAATTTTGCAGCGCAGAAGGAATTCGAAGAGAGCTCATAGCACCTCATAACCCACAACAGAACGGGGTTTCTAAGCGGAAGAACAGAATGATCGTGGGTGCTGCACAGGCGATGTTGCATGATCAGGGCCTACCCATTCACTTGTGGGCAGAGGCATGCAATAATACATTATATGTGTATAACCGTTGTCCTCACAGGATACTTGGCATGAGTACACCCGAGGAGGCATTTTCTGGTAAGAAGCCTGATATTTCCCATTTGAGGATTTTTGGTTCACCTGTTTACATTCATGTGACGAAGGATGCCAAGAAGAAGTTGGAGCCAACCACAGAGGTTGGGATATTTTTTGGGTACACTGATACAACCCACAACTATCGTGTGTATTTTCCAAACAGTCGCAAGAATGTTGTATGACAGGATATCAAATTTCATGAGGAGAAAGCCATGAAGTGTTTGCTTGAGAGGGAGCCACACTTGCATGTAGATGAGGAGCTATTAATTCCTAAGGATGAGTCTCAGGATGTGGATCAGCCACAAGATGAGGTTCATGGAGTGGAAGAGACCACTCAAGCAGCGCCAACCATCAGAGGGCGGAAGCGCACTACAGAAGCTGAGCGACTGGCTCAAGATGCAAAGAAGGTTGTAGGAGCACCTACATCACAGCGCAGACAGAGACAGTCACCTGACCGGTATACTGGATACATGGCTCTTATGAGCAAGTGTATTGTGATAGAGCCATCCTCTTTCGAGGAAGCTGTGGAGGACCCCGCATGGGTAGATGCCATGGTGGAAGAGTATGATTCGATTGTCAGAAACAGTGCATGGGAGATTGTCCCGAGGCCGAAGGGGAAATCAGTGGTGGGTTCGAGATGGATCTACAAAGTGAAGCAGGTAGCTGACGGGAGTGTGGAGAAGTACAAGGCAAGATTTGTTGCCCGAGGCTTTTCACAGATTGAGGGGATTGATTATGAGGAGACCTTTGCACCTGTCGCAAGGTATTATTCCATACGAACGATTCTTGCTCTCTCAGCGTAGATGGGGTGGCACATTCATCAGATGGATGTGAAGACTGCGTTCCTCAACGGAGTCATTGAGGAGGAGGTGTACATAGAGCAACCCGAAGGTTTCAAGATCTTCAGCAGCGAGTCGCATGTGTGCAGGCTCAAGAGAGCGTTGTATGGGTTGAAACAAGCACCTCGTGCTTGGTACACACGGATAGATAGTTATTTCACCAGACTTGGATTCTCCAAGAGTGAGGTGGATCCGAACCTATACCAGATTGTGGTGGAGGGTAAGTTGCTGATCATTGTACTTTATGTAGATGATTTGATTTTGACAGGTGATGAACTGTTGATACACTCATGCAAGGCTGATCTTGCAAAGGAGTTTGAGATGAAGGACTTGGGCCTCCTTCATTATTTCCGGGGATTGGAAATTTGGCAGCGCAGTGATGGACTGTTTGTTTCTCAAGGCAAGTATGCCCGGGAGATACTGGAGAAGTTCAACATGCATGGCTGCAAGCTTGTTGATACTCCTCTTCCTAGTGGATGGAGGAAGGAGGATGCTACTTCAGCGGAGGTAGTGGATGCCACTGTTTATCGACAGTTGGTGGGGTCTCTTATGTATCTAGTCAATACACGACCCGACATATGCTATGCTGTTAACCAACTTTCACAAGCTATGGTTAAGCCAACCAAGCTCTTTTGGAAGGCGGTGAAAGCAGGTATTGAGATATCTCAAGAGGGCACATCGGGATATGGATCATGGTACGCATAAAGGAGGATGAGTTGAGTGCTTTGGCTTCACAGACGTATCATCATATCAGAGATTGTGTGCAGCAGAAGATCATGTTACTTTCATACATTCCTACGGAGGATCAGGATGCTGATATCTTGACGAAGGCGCTCACCAGGAGAAAATTCGAATACCACAGAGGCAGGATAGGGGTCGCAGATAATCCATATATTGTTGAGAGGGAGTGTTGAGATTACAACAAGATGATGAGCTTAGTGGAAAGGAGTCGCCTTCACTAAGTGGGCCCGCAGGTTATTTTTGGCGCAAAGTCTATTTTTAGACTATGTCTATTTTTAGACATATGGATCATGTTCTATGAGTTGCAGGATGCTATTTGTGGATGATTGGTCAAGTCGGAAAAAATAGATGGACTTCTATTTTTAGACATATTGGGCGGAATCTATTTTTAGATTGCCAGTCTAAAAATAGATATGTCGAATATTATTAGCTCTTAATAATATTTGGACTATAAACATTATCTTATTCTCTTGGAGCACTTGAGTTAAGTGCACAGATGTGGCACAGGAGCTGACAGAAGGAATTACGCTATTCCCGAGGGTTAAGTGGAGCTATTGCATGGATACTTCAGTTAGAACTCATGTGACAGAGTTTGGTGGAGTTGATTGAGGAAGTTAGTGGAGTTGTATTCAATTTAACTAATCTAAACATAGTTGAGCTATTTTTATTCAGTTTAACTAATTGATACAATTAGTGAGAGTGGTGTGAATTAATTATTAATTAATTCACTAATTATAAACTCATTAATCAACTAAAGAATACATCAGTTAACTTCAGTGCATGGACAGTTTCAGTGGAGACTAGTGCAGAGATAGGTGAAAGAGCAGGTTAACTATCAGTTGTGACTATACCGTTGCATATTTTCAACAACCAGTGATTGGAGAAGCCCATGAGGATTGCGCAGTACAAGCCAGGTGGTTCAAGTTATTTAATGAGCCATCTTACAGCATTGATTACGCAATAGAGGCTAGCTATCAGGTGGCAAAGATTGGAGCATGTGTTTTGCTAGATCTAGCTTGATTAGTGTGTAGCAATTGGAGGTTGTGCTGAGAGCTTGTGAGGAGCTTTGTACAATGATTGTTACATGATCTCTATGACATATAATATACAGATAGTTGGGGTTTCTAGCTTTAAGCTTTCCCATTAAATATTGTGTTCATATGTGTGATTGTTTGTGGTTTTAATGTGTGCATGCAATTGATTTTATTTCCGCAATTAATGATCAATGGTAGAAGAGATTTTGTATTATGCATGAAGCTAAAATAGTGTGTGATCAGGAGAATCTCGATGAATAATATATCAGTTATTCAAATTTCTACAAAGCCAGACACAATCGTAGCTTATCTAATAAAACTGGTTTCGTGAACATGTCTGCACAGTTTTCCTTTGTATGCACTTTTTCAAGAGAGACTCCTCGTTCAGTGATAACCTGTCTTACAAAATGGTACTTTATAGGTATATGCTTTGATTTTCTATGATAGGCTGGATTTTTAGCCAAATGAATTTCACTTTGACTATCATAAAATAAATTTATGTTGTCTTGCAACCTACCAAACTCACCAAACAAACCGTTCAACCGAATCTCTTCTTTGCAAGCATGTGCAACAGATATGTATTCTGCTTCTATAGTGGATAAAACAACAATGTTTTGTAGCTTTGACATATAGCTAATAGCTCCACCTGCAAGAGTAAAGACATATCCTAAAGTTGACCTTCTCTTATCCAAATCACCTGCAAAATTGGAATCAAAATATCTCCAAACAAATTCACTACTTCTGTCATAAGTGATACAATAATCACATGTGCCTCTCAAATACCGAAGCACCCATTTCACTGCTGCCCAATATTATTTCCCTGGATTTTCCATATACCTACTGACAACCCCAAATGCATGTGAAACATCTGGTCATGTACAAACCATCTCATACATCGAAGTTCCTACTGCATTAGCATAAGGTATTTGAGACATATATTCCTTTTCTTCATTTGTATTAGGACATAAACTTGAAGAAAGCTTAAAATGGGAAGGTAAAGGGATTGAAACTAGCTCCACATTGTTCGTACCAAACCTTAAGAGTATTTTCTCAATATAATTCTGTTGTGATAACCATAGCTTACCATTGCTCCTGTCTCTGAAAATCTCCATGCCCAAAATCTGTCTTGCTTCTCCTAGATCTTTCATATCAAACATCCTAGCCATCTGAGCCTTTAACCTGTTGATCTTAGTTTTTCTTTTTCTTGCTAAAAGCATATCATCAACATATAATGCTAAGATAATGAATATGCCATTACTTAATTTCTTAAAGTAAACACAATGATCATATTCACTTCTTATATAATTTTGACTCATCATGAAAGAATCAAATTTCTTGTACCATTGTCTCGGCGATTGCTTCAGACCATACAATGATTTCTTGAGCCTGCAGACAAATTTCTTGTTGCGATTTTGAACAAACCCTTCAGGTTTTTCCAAATAAATCTCTTCATCTAAATCTCCATGTAAGAATGTAGTCTTAACATCTAGTTTTTGTAATTCTAAATCAAGTAAAGCAACTAATGCTAAGACAGTCCGAATTGAAACAATTTTAACAACTGGTGAAAATATCTCATGAAAACCAATTCCTACTTTCTGAGAAAAACCTTTCACGACCAGCCTCGCTTTGTACTTGTCTCCCTTATCATCAACACCTTTTTTCAATTTGAAAACCCATTTACATCCTACAGTTTTTCTGTCATTAGGAAGTTCTACAAGGTCCCATGTGGCATTCTTGTATAATGCCTTCATATCATCATTCATAGCTTCTTTCCACTTATCACTGTTAGAACCTTCTATAGCTTCCTGATAGCATAAAGGTTCATCATCATTAGCGGTTAAAGAAACTGAAGTAACATAATCATCTTACCTTTTAGGAGGATGTCTGATTCTCATGGACCTTCTTAAAGATGTTTCTAGTTCTTCCACAATTTGCTGATTATTATCTGTAGGAACTTCTTCATGATCTTCATCTGAAACTTGTTCATATTTACTATCTTCAGAATTTGAACTGGTTTCAAACTGAATATGTTGAAACGTAGGTACATTTTCCTGTTTTAATTTAATATCTACATCTGGATTATCAAGTGAAGATTCATTGAATTTAACATCTCTGTTAATGATGATCTTGTGAGTAGTAGGATCCCACAACCTGTATCCCTTAATCCCATCACCATATCGAACAAAGATATATATTTTTGATTTAGCATCTAATTTAGAATGCTGATGTTTCAGAATTAGATCATATGCATCACAACAAAAAACTTTCAGTTTAGAATAATCACAAGGATGACCTTTCCATACCTCTTGAGGAATTTTTCATCCTATTGCAGTTGATGGTGATCGATTTATCAAATAGAAAGCCGTATATACTGCTTCTATCCATAATTCCTTCTGCAAATTTGCGTTACTTAGCATACTTCTTGCTCTTTCTAAGAGAGTTCTGTTCATGCGTTTAGCAACTCCATTTTGCTGAGGAGTATAAGCAGTAGTTCTATGTCTTTCGATCCCAACTTCCTTGCAATAATTATCAAATTCCTTTGAATTAAACTCACCACCATTGTCAGTTCTTAAACATTTAATGGTTCTTCTAGTGATATTTTCTACTAATGCTCTAAACTGCTTGAAAACTATGAATACATCAGACTTTCTTTTTAACATGTAGACCCATACTTTTCTAGAGAAATCATCTATAAAAGATACAAAATATGATGATCCTCCATATGAGGTTGTAGGAGATGGACCCTAATCATCAGAATGGATATAATCAAGGATTCCTTTACTAGTATGTTTTCCAGTTTTAAATTTCTGCTTTCTTTGTTTCCCGTAAATACAATGTTTGCAGAAATCTAACTTAGAAGATTTTAAACTAGGAAGTAACATACGATCAAATAAAAATTTTAATCCTCTTTTGCTCATATGGCCCAACCGTTGATGCCATAGTCGAATAGAATCACTGTCGTTTTCAAATACAGTAGAAGCATGATCTGACCCTGTTCTTCCTTCTAACTGAAAAAGATTTCCAACCTTCTTTTCTTTCATTACTAATAGGATTCCTTTGTAAATTTTCATTACTCCACCTTGAATAAAAGTTTTATATCCATTTGTGTCTAACAATCCTAGAGAAATAAGATTTTTTCTGAGTTCAGGCACATGTCTCACATCAGTTAATATTTTGATAGTCCCATCAAACATTTTAATATGGATGCTCCCAATTCCCACAACATTACATGAGAAATCATTTCCCATGTAAACTACTCCATCATTTATTGAATTATAAGATTTAAACCACTCTTTATGAATGCACATGTGATTGGACGCACCAGAATCTAATAGCCAATGTTGATCATGATTTGAAAAATTAACTGATAAAACTTCATCACTTATACCTGAACCGGATGCCGAACCTAAACCTGTATCTTTCGTGTTTGATTCTTTATTTTCTTTTTAAGAGTCTCTTTTATATGTTTGCTATCTCTTCGAACAGTCCTTCTTGAAATGTCCCGATTTGCCGCAAAACCAACATTTTAGCTTACTCTTCTTCCCTTTCGATTTTGACCAAGAGTTGTTTTTCTGACTGAAGCGTTTTTCTTTAGATCGACCTCTAACCATCATTTCTACTGATGTAGAGGTTTCTAAATTTGACCTTTTCCTAGTTTCTTCAGAAAACATAGCTCCAACAACATCATCAAATTCAAGGGTTTCTGATGAACTAAGACTTATAGAAGTAACAAAATGATCTCATGACTCAGGAAAAGAACATAACAAAGTCACAACTTTATCTTCTGAATCAAATTTTACTTCTATGCTATCTAACTGCACCAAGAAAGTATTAAAGGTATTAAAATGATCAGTTATTGTCATACCTTCCTTCATGCGCAAGCTGTACAACTGTCTTTTCAGAAGAATCCTATTTGTTAAGGATTTAATCATGTAGATTTTTTCTAGCTTTGTCCATAGAGCAACAGTTGTTGTCTCTGACACAATGTTAAATAAAACATCATCCGCCAAACACAATCGTATGCCGCTCAGTGCTCTGTCATTGATGTCACTCCATTCGTCATCTGTCATGGTGAAAGGTTGTTTGGATTTTCCCAAAAGTGCCTTCGCCACACCTTCTTGTACGAGTAAATCGTGCATCTTGACTTTCCAGATTTCGAAGTTATTTCACCCATTAAACTTCTTGATCTCAAACCGATCACTTTGAGTTTTTTCCATTTTAAAATTTAACTTTCTTTCTATGGATTCTTAAATTTCCTTTTTAATCAAATTAACAATTTGATAAAAAATCCCACAAACTGTAAATTGCAAATACCAACAGCTAGCAACGAATTGAATGACATTTCAATGCAACGAATGGAAAAACACTACCTTGCTTCCATTCGAGCTTTTCAGATAATATGGTGGAACAAAATTTTTAATATTGAATCCATGCTGGGTAATATAACCATAGAGGATCCAATAGACCACATTTCCTTCAAGAACACAACTCCCTTCTTCACACAGATCTGCGTGGGAAATCAATAGCCACAAACAATTCAATGCATAATAGAACCCTGTCTCATTAATTTTATATATTCAAGAATGTTGGCATTCGTCTTTCTAATAGGACCTCAATTATTTGACCGAAGAACCAGTTCTCACGGTGCTCCTTCGATATCAACTCACGGCACCAACTCACGGCTCGACAACTTTATCACAGCTCACGGCTCTACTTAATCTTTCAACCTCCATGGTATTTCTTTATCCTTGAGCTCACGCACTTCAATACTGTTGAAAATGTGCTATATGAGTTGTGATCGGCCACAGCTCTGAACACTTTGGAGACAGCTAACAGTCTACACACATCGCGTTGACTAGTGAAGGAGAGAATGTGAGAGACATTTCTCTAGCAACTCCAGCAAACTAATCTCACGCTCCACCTCCACGATTGCCTCGGAAACAGCCACGGTCCACGCAAAACAAAATAGTTCTGGTCTGCGCTCACACAGCAGATCTGGTCTCAAGGTCAACGAATTTCTCCACAGCGGACTCAATAATCAATAGTCCACGGCTTCACAGTCCAAACTGTTGTGATACCAATTGTCACAATTAAGCACAATGGAAAACAAAATAAATCACACGCGACAATAAATGAAGACAACAATTTAACGTGGTTCACCCAACCAATCTGGGCTACATCCACCAAACAGAGGTATCGGCTATCTTATTATGCAACATGAGATTACAATAGCAGATTACAACAACAGATTTTCACATCTGCACTTCCTCTTCCTCACCCTTATATCTCATATGTTCTACCTCTACAGGCTTACAATTTATAGATGAGATGAAGAAATTGAATAATAAATTCAATCACAACAAAATAGGATTAATTATCTCCTCTTCAATATTTTATGCCATCAAATTAGCAACAAACAACTATTTTTGGCATTATCCATGAGATTTTAGCCAGCAAAATCTCAACACACTTGACTTTCAGCTGTTGTCTTGGGCTTATTCTCTTTAGCTGTCTCCTTCTCCAACTCCATTTGTTCTGACTGCCCATCCTCTAACAAATGCATCAACTCTGGAACCTTTTTCATGGATTCTATTCTGAGCTCCATGAACTCACTGATCGCTTATTGCCATGTTTCCATCACGGATACTGTTTCACTTACCACCCTGTCGGAATGTGTGGTGTCAATTGGACGGGGTAGGTCAGTAAAATTTGCATTGAAATTGGGGTTTGCTTTGGAAACCATTGACTGTATGGTATTTTTCTTCTATTTAACTGGTTGCCTGAGATCCTGAAGGAGCTGTTTTTTTCTCGCTGAGTTTTCTTCAATTTCTTGTATATGTAGTTGCAGTGTATCAGCCTGATCGTATAGCTGGTTGGATCAATTGTTCCTTTAATCTTAACAAACAGTTTCTGTATTTTTTCTAAAATGGGTTGTGCCTTCATTGTTAGTAAATTAGAGCATTCATGGATTTGCTCGAGTAGATTGTATGCTTTCATAACATTATTTCCTAGTGTATCCTTAAGCTTATTCATTTTCTCTTGTCTCTGCATTATCTTCTTCGCATACACTGTAGAGGGACCTTGTAGTGCAGGTCTGACTGAGAGGGCATGTTGGAGCTCCTGGTTTGTATTGCCAATATTCGCACATGCTGTCTTTATGTGAATGGAGCATTTGACTGCTAGGCAAGCCCACATATCCGCGGGTGCATCTTTGACTACACTAGTGATGGTCAGAAAAAACTCTTGGAAGTTCTCAGTGATTTGTTCAAGTTTTTGTTGAAGGTTTTTCCTTTCTTGATGTAATTAATTGCGCTCATTAGTGAGCATTGCAATTTTTTGATGTTGTTGATCATACCTCTGAAGAAGGTCATTGTGAATGGTCTCTTCTTGTCGAGTTGCTTCTTGTATGAAACTGAAAATTTGGTCGGGTCCCCAACTCTGAAGATCTCCATTGCTTGTCATCTCAATACTAGGATTTCTCTCTTTGAGTGGTTTCCCACTAGAAATGGAGCACTCATATTGACCTTGTCGAGAGCTAGGTTGAACCGGAAAAATGGTTTGAGGTTTGGGAATATTAAAAATAGTGCACAATAGGTGAGTGGGTAGGAAGGGATTTAATGATAGCATCATTTGTTGAAATTGATTGAGAGAAGTCTCGGTGGGTGTATTTTCAGAAATGGGTAGATCAATATGAATGAGTAGATTTTAAATGGTCCCTGGTTCTATCATAGCTGAGTTAACCTTGGTTACTTGTGTCATACCTGAGTTAACCTATGCCTCAATGTCGATAGCCTTTATAGTGCCCATGGTATTGCATCAGAAATAGTGGCAGAAGTGCATGCAGTGTGGGTCGAATGATATTTGGAAGTATTCGAGGCATGCGTTGATGAATTTTGAGTAGTTAGCGATGAGGAAGATTTTAAAATTTGTGAGGATGAAGGGTTGGATTGCGATATGATGGGGGAGGTTTGAGTGCCTAATTTTGGTTATTCATTTATTGGGATTCTTGTGGTTATCTATTGCACATGGTCCTCCTATGTCATATCTACTACCTGACTAGACCTCAGAATTCTGGCTCTCTTCCCTTTAGGTGTTGGGATGGGTGGTTTGGTCGCCTTGCTCTTGTGGAATGGGGTGATGGTTGGCTTCAAATGTGAATGGAATGTGGTGGAAGGGAGAGCAGTAAGGACAGGGGTTTTCAATGATGGTGACCCTAAATTAAATTTTTGAAATTCAGAAAATGATGTAAATGTAGCGAACTTTACTTCAATACTTCCCATTTCCTTATTGAAATCTTGTACTTTTGTATCTAGATTCTGCATCAATGGTTGGAGCTGCAACTTTGATATCCTGTGAGATATTTTTGCTGGTGATTCTCCTAGTAGAGGGTGCAGAAGCATAGCGTCAAAAGAGTATTGGTGCTCCCCTTCTCTGATTTCTCTTGCTACTCTCAGCCAAGAGGAAACTTCTGTGTGGAAAGCTTCCTCGATCAATTGAAATCTCAATGGTTTCTTATGGAAAGTGTTGGTCGCAACAAAATCGGGTCTAATCCATGTGTGGCTATGTTAGACGCCAAACCATACTTGATGAGAGTACTTCTTTAGTAGAGTTCTCGGGGCTCTCTTCTATTCTTTGATAACATCGAGAATTAGTCTGTACCACTCTAAGAATGCTTCATCGTTGATCTCTTTACTACTAGGGTCCCTAGAAACTCTCCATGGGGTGTACCTGAGAGCCTGTTATAGGTAAATTTGGGCATCATCCCCCAAGACCTGGTCAAATTGGGCATCATCCCCCAACACTTGGTTAAATTGGGCATCATCCCCCAAGACCAATGAATAGGGTCTATCACTCCCTCAATTCAGTTTTTATATGCCCTAAGTGAAGACATTCCTTTGATGGCTTCAATTGTGAGATTTCCAAGGTTTGAGGTATATATTATATGACCCATTGACTCATCAACGTCCCTCTGCAAGGGACTAACTGTGTTGCAGTGCACTTACCTCCATGCAAAGGTGCAGTGCAGTGCGCTTCTTGACACTCAAGGGTCTGTTGGTCTCCTCAAAGAAAAATCATCATTGTTCTGGGAATCTCCACATGTCAATTGCTTTCTAGAAGAGCTCATAGGTGTCATACATTGAATACAAGTGTCCATCCATCACCTCTGAACTTGGAAACATGTCTCACCTATTATTAGAAATCCATTCAATTCCATTTAATGAGAAACTACCTCCAGTTTCCCTATAAATTGAGCACTTATATAACTGTTAGGGAGGAATAATTTTTTGTAATGTTATGTTGTTGGATTCTCAATTAATGACAGATGGAAGTACTGATATTTTGCTGAGATGATTTTTGATGTGATGAGGACGTAATGAAGTTGGAGCAGGTTGACAATGAATCGATTTATTGGTTGTAATATTCTCCTCCTACTTTCTTAATAAATATATTTGTTCATTTTCTCATACATATGTTCATATATTATGAAATGTATTCTTGATTATGTAGGTATTCTTAGATCTAATTGGTTCGATTTGATTAAGATAAGTAGATACTTGTATATTTGTATGTTGTTTTTTGTTCTATGTCTTTGATTCCAGGAATTGATCTAGTGGCTTTAGTTAGATTGAGAGCGACAAAAACAATGAAAGAAGGAGAAAGAGAGTGAAAGGATCACAAGTAGGTTTATTTCCTTTATGTTTATATATTTGTCTTAGAGAAAAGAATAGTTGTCTTTCTTCTGTTGTTCTGAGTGAAGGAATACCACAGTCAGGGAATCTAGTTTATTCGTAGATTAGAATTTCATATAAAAAATTGGTGACTCCGCTGGGGACCAACCTATGGTCACCCATTTTGACAGTACTTCGTCGTTATATGGTCACCCAAATGTTGGAAAGATTGTTTTTCAGTGGCAGCCTATCCTGCTTGTTCAACCACAAATGGTTGTGTATCCATATCAACCGGTTCAACCCGTTGCACCTACATCTACTCCACTTATTAATATTTCATTACCCCTATTACAGGCTCATATTGTTGTACCTCAACTGTCTCAGGCAAGTCCTTCAACCCATTAACCTAAAGTTTTGGGCCCTCAGACTCTAACTCCTTTGGCTGGTTTACAACAACTGTCTGTATCCAAAATATTTCATTCACAGGCTAGATTACCTTTTAACATGATGTCACAGGCACCTACCAATCATACCTATTCACAACAGTGTCCAAGCTATTCTGGTTTGGGCTATAATCTTGGTTGGGAGTTTCCTTGGTGACCACAACCTCAAATTCCAGA
Source organism: Pinus albicaulis (assembly GCA_034641835.2). NCBI lineage: Eukaryota > Viridiplantae > Streptophyta > Pinopsida > Pinales > Pinaceae > Pinus > Pinus albicaulis. Next base: position 1,012,215,626 of record CM076575.1, on the reverse strand, counting down.
ACAAGAATTCCAACAAAAAACAACTTACCAAGGCCTTGTTCAATAGATCCCTCAAGAATTTGATCATCAAAATAACCCCTATCTGGGTTACCAGCAACAAATTCCTTATGTTGGTGCGCAATGGCCTATTTCCCAAGTAATTCCATCATATCGTGGTTATGCTCAACCTGACTTGAATCAACAGCTTCCCTTTGTTGCAACTTTAGAATTACCTGATTTAAACCAGCTTACCAATGATCCTGTCAACTATTCTCCTTGGTGGTCGGTGATACCACATAAATTACCCTCTGACATTCCTAAATTCAATGGAAACCCTAGAGAAGACACAACAACGCATGTTATGACTTATTGTAATATCCCCAAAGGGATAATGCAGTAATACTAAAACACAATATGAGAACTGTAGCAAAGTAAAAATTTAATCTAAATACAACATTAGAATCTATAGAGAAGTTGAGCCATTTTATTAATAGGAGGTGAATAAACCAGTACAATGATGCTCAAAATATGAGACACTCAAGCCAAGAGATGGCCTAGAATGACCCTGAGAGGATCCCACAAGAGGGACTACGTAACTGTTGGACTGCTGGAAGGAAAACTGCGTTGTCCCTATTGCAACTGCTAGGACTACAAATTCTAGAAAAATAGAAATGTAGATCTCAACATTTTGGTAGCTCTGATGATGCTGAAAATAGAGATCTGGGCTCTATGATGGATACCCAAGATAACCCATAAAGGATTTTGCAGATCTATGAATCTAGGAAAATCACCCTTTCACAGCTTTCACTATGTAGATGTTGGGTATGCAAATTTGTTGCATGAACTGAAGATATGATGGTTGCAATGATGTGCAATCAACTCTATGCAAGAAGGGTTGTTCCCTTCACTAGATCCTTGGGATAAAAGCTCAAGATATAGCTCCTATTGAAAATAATTGTTGAATGATAAAAAACTTCAGTAAATTATGCTGTTTGAGAGGGAGGCTCAATAGTATGCTGCTAGATATGTCAAATCAGCTCAAAAAATATGGAAGCAGTGAATACAAAGTGAAGGAATGGTCCTCCACATTATTTCTAGCTAAAGCACTGGAAACTTCCTTCCTCCAATAGATCTACAAGACTGAACTACACAATCCTTGAGGGGAATGCTACTGCACAGAGGTAAAACACAATGGCCTAAATGCCAAATACAGATCTGATGCTCCTAAAAGATTGAACATGAAACAAAAGTGGTAGGAGGAACCCTCCACCGGTTTCCTAGCTGGAATGCTAGAAACAACCTCCTAAAGATGGCACCAATGCCTGATGAGGAATAAATCCAAATAGAAACCTTCCGAGAGTAGGCACTTGAAGTCCCCTTGGAAACACCCTATGCTAAACAACACTGCAGGCTTAGCTAAACAACATAAGCGTGCATATAAATGTCCTAAGACAAATCTAGATGTAAAGAGATCAGAGATAATAATCCAAATATAAAATTTCCCTTTTATTGTGCCTTCTCCTTCATTATATAGATTTTGAGCCTTAAATAGCCTAGGCCTACCTCATAATTTTGATGCATATGTGGACATAAGTCTCCATTCTTGACTGAGTTATCTCTCCATGTCCTCCATCATGTCTACATGTGATGATCACCCTCTCCATCATGTGTGCATTAAATGCACTACTTCCTCCACTACCTCATCATAAGTGCTTTATGATCTTACTTTGTGTTATCACTCAAAAAATTCAAACATCATTTTGACAAGGTTACATAGGTTCATGGGTCAAAATATGGTTTTAGGAGTCATTTTAAGTTTGATCTAGGGAAGTATTAAATTTTTTATAGTTTGAGCTTACCCTAAGGTTTAAACACACTCTTCTTCAAACTCCTTCATGTCACATCATTCATAATGTTATCACTCAGGTTTTCCTTGAAGTTGTGGAAAAGGAAAGTATACCCGAGGTAACCACAAACCAACCTTCAGATGCAGAATCTAGCCAGTCTGCATCCAGAGAGGGCTCTCTCTTTATGATTTATCTTTGTTCTCAGAAAGTTTTAGGCTAGTTATAAATCCAAGAGTTTGTTTGAAAATGGTGGAATTCGCCAACTAAGGGCAAGGTTGAATATTTTCAGGCCATTGGGCTATGGAGTCAAAGGATGGCTTTACTGGATTAATCTTCTACACACAAGATGGCTTTGCAGGGCAAGATAGCCAAACATAGAACAATTTTTAGGAATTAAAGTGGATGGAATGGGTTTTGAAGGGATGAAAGGCACTCAAGAATCTTTCAACATGTTCAAAAGAAATAAATGGAATGATTACAAATAAAGAGCAGTGAAGAATTCTTTACTATATTAATCAATATGCTTAAATTAGCGAAGCAAGATCAATTAAGAATTCATTGCTTATAACTAATTTAGAGGAAAATATTTAGAATAATCACAATTGAAATCAAAGTACAATTAAGTAAATTCTGATTTATTCTTTTATGTCAATTATTTAGAAATTGACACAATGATAATATAAACATATATAAAACTTAAGACATAAGATAGAAAGACTTATTGAACTGCAGTCCGACACATGAATCCTGCAAAAAGTCCTGAGCTTCAAATTGTCATCCAGCAAGCCACAAAGAAGTTTATCCAAAGAAATTTTATTCCAAAAGATCAATGTTATAGAAAAGTAGTAGAATCCACCCAAAATACTTCCAAGAGTGAAGTATTTATACAAATTCTAAACTAAAATATCTTGAAAAAATATCAAGATTAGTTCACAAATCTCTCCAACTATTTTACATAAATAGAACTTAAGTAAAGGAAACTCAAACTAATTCATCTATTTGGCACTATTTTTTATGGATAGGTGATGACAAAGAGGAGAATTCTAATTTTATCCAACTCTTAGTTGATGATGAGGCATCCAAGTCACTAACTGCTTCCTTTTTTTGTGAATTCTGCTCCAACAATTCTGCAAACTTGGGGTCCAATGATACCTTGTTATTTCTCAATCCGTAATATATATGTAAAAATTGAAAGCGGTTATTGTAGATAAATATGTTGGTGAGATAAACCTCTTTCACTTTCCTAAAATTTCTCTCCAGCTGTGCGCAATAGGCTCTGCAAAAAGATGTGTAAAACAGAGTTTTACAGAGTCTGAAAAATAGCCTCTAAATATGTGCATGTATCTCTCACCCTGAAATCACTGTAGAAAAACTGAGATAGGTTTTTGTAGATGGGTCTCTTTGTAACAACAACCTCCTTCAGTTTTGTAAAATGTATTTTTAATTGGCCACAATATTTTCTGCAAAATGATGACTTAACAGGAATTTTCTGCAAAAAGTGCTTTCCAACATTGTTTAATATTTCCAAAACCATAATGGATGTTAGAAAAGTGAGAGAGGTTGTTGTAGATGGCCCTCTTAAGAACATAAACCTCCTTCATTTTTTCAAAATTCATCTTTGATTGATCACAATAGTGTCTGCAAAACTATGACTAAAATATGCAATTTCTGCAAAAATGTTCCTTCTTGTTGTGTTTTTCATCTTTTTCACTTTTTTGTTCCTTTGACTGTTTTACTTTCACTTTAAATGAAAATCATTGTTGGTGAAAGCATTTTCATCTCTTTTTACCATTTCTGCCTACGTAATTACTTTTCTTGTTTTACCTTTGGTAACTCTGTGCTTCATTTTTAACTTTCACTCGAGCTTTTACGATACACTTTAACCACTGATACTCTTTAACTGTTATGCTTTTACTATCCCTATAATTTCTCATTTCACTTTTACCATTCACTTGTGCACATTTAATCATTCTAATCTCTCTCGACTTTGTATACAAATTTGTTTGTTGAATAGAAGATATTGAATTGATATGCGCGAGGAATTTGGAGCAAACAATTTTGTCAACTAGTATTGAAATTGTTGGTCCAAATCCATATTCTGATGGTAACCTGCTAAAATCAAACAATTTGTTAATGAAATCCAGGTCTGCAGGGAGGTGATTGTAGGATTTTTGAAATACCTATGGAATGAGATTAGTCTCTGAAGGTTTAACTCTTCATGAGATAAATTGGCAGATTTCTCAATCATATCTCCTATGGACGGGGAGTCAAGGCTTGACCAGGTTGAAATTGAAGCATCTCATTGATTGAATGAGAAGTAATTGGGCAAAGGATGTCTTGGTTTGGGGATAAGACTGCTCTCTGGCTAGGATCATAATTGGCATGGCAAAGATGGATTATTTTAGGGAAAATATGAACAGAGGGAAAGAGGTACCGGGGAAGACCAAACTCCCATAACCCAATAATATTTGAGCCATTCAAATAATTGTCTCTGCAGCGACAATAAATTCGAGGGGGATTTTCAGTAAAATTCAAGTCCTTTATTTGAAAATCTTTGTCCACTAATGATAAGCAATCCAAATCTCTATGGGGGGCATTCAATGGAGCTACATTCAAGGCTACAGGAACTTCCATTTTTTTTTGTTCTTGTGTATTCAAAGAAACGGAAATTCAGGGGTTTTTATGAAAATGGGGCACAAATTTGCAGGTTTTGATGAGGGAAATTGGTACAATTGCAAGTTCGGGGGCACAATTTACAGTTTTCAGGATCAGGGAATGAACTTAGCAATCAAATTTAACACCGTTTCAGTGGAAAAACAAGGAAAACTCAGTTTCTTTTAGAGTTCAGGGTGAAATGGAGTAAATACCTGTTTTTAGAGGAAAAACTGTGATTAACAGGTATCAGCTGGCGGCGGATGGACATTGGGAAACTGGACTAGAAGTAACTTTCAGCATAATTCAGTTTAACAGTAGTTTGGCAATTGATTTTGAATTTCTTCGCACAGAGGGCACAGTCGCTTTCAACACACAGAATGATGAAAAAATGCGCGAAATTTGTTTTATTCGTAAAAGTCAAAATGGGGAATTTTTTATTATTTTTTATGAATGATGTCATCAGTGTACGGGAGGACACGTCACTAGGTCAGGGGGTAAGCGGTAAATTCCGCACTGCTTTCGGGAGCAGGTGGTTTTCCGCGGGGAGGCAGCGATTCCATTCAGAGTTTAACACGTGGCGATGGCACTGTTTCGAAACCACTTTGATTTCGCACATTAAATTGTGAACGGAGGATGGGCAGTGGAATATTTTTGAGCCGTAGATCTTCGTTGGAGTGATCAAACAGTGGTTCGAAAGGGAAGTGGCGGGGGAGATAATGCGCGGGCCAGACACGGTTAATTATAAGTTAATCATTCCGGGAGGGTTTTCATTGGAGGTTAAACTATTAATTAATCCGGATGATTAATTAATCTTGGTGGTTTAATAAGGGTCGGAGTGATGAAATGGGTGAATTTTCGAAGTTTGATTTGATTTAAAACTTCGGGGTTTATTTATTTTTTCTTCGTTTAAAACATAAAAACATATGTTTAGAATTTTTTCTATGTATTTTTATTATATAGAAATAAATCAATGCGATTCATTTACTATAGGGGGCGAGGATTAGTTATATAGATATGTTTTTAGCCAAAGGGATTTATAATGTGGGTATTTGATTTCATCATATGGGTTTAAATACTTTGGCCAAAACGTATAATACAAAGGTTTGTTGGGATATTACATAGGAGGAGTTATATGTATAGGAAAAGGTTATTTGTTATACGGATTTAATAAATAAAATCAAATGTTAATATGACTAGGGAATAGGAAAACTCAAAATACTTTACACAACTACGAAAGTGAAGATTTCTGAAGCAACTTGCATTATATCAACTTCAATACTTTAGACTTAGAAGTAGCAAGTAATTTTGAGGGATTTTTATGAAATATAACATGATTTTCCTAAGTAAAATGGAATTTTACTTAGGAAAAGATTAAAAATGAATGAGTATAATGATGAATAACTTTAAATACTAAGGTTTTCTCCAATTATTGGGCCGAGGGTCCGGTCCCTCCAAAAGTCAAGGAAATGCCTTGAGCCCCTTTAATCTTCAAATCCCTTAGCACTTTGGGGGAAATTAGTAAAATTGTTAGGGAAAAAGTGAGAGGGGAAGTTAATGATTTTGACTTTGCTTTACTCTGAAATTCTGCCAATGTAGTGTTCTCTGCACTTGGTGATGAAAGTAAAGGATTAAACATATTTAGCACCATCATTCATCACATGAAACTTTGCAACACCATCTACCTACCCTATCTACTTTACTCTACCATTTTCTCTTCTTTATTAGGGTGCACTTAGACTGGCAAACCCTTATCAATCTTTTTTTTCTTTTACATGGCAAACCTATCTAAGTCTACACTTATTACATCCAAGGGCTCAGATTAAATTGTTGAGCACCTTTTATTAACTCTACCTATCTACTTATCTGCCAAGATTAAACTGTTTGGTCAGATATTTATTCTCTATTCTACAACATGAAATTGAAAAATGAATGAGTCAAGTTTATACAGTTTGAATCTTCATAAATTGTGGCAAAGTTTAACAAGCTGCACACAATTACTTATTTACAAAAACTGAAATAGTAGTGGCATTTGGATTTGCACACTTTCCTTGGTCTACTTTTGTTTGGGGTTCATTTCTTCACTTTTTTGACCATTTTATTTTTCTTACCCTTTGATTTTTCTTTTAGGGTATACCCTCTTTACATTTTTAAAATTTTTTGATTTTTTGAGAATATGGAACACCTTTGCACAAGAAAAAGGTTTGAACATATTGCATAGTTCAATAAGACAATCATGAAAAATGACACCTATTGGTATAGGATTCTAACACTAGCTCCACTTGGGGATGGCTTTTCCTAGTGAAAGGTCAAGAACAACAAGTCAGATGCCTCAAAATGTCTTCAAACTAAACCATGTAATCTCCTTTTCCTGGTGGCTTTATTGTATATATGATAGTAAAACTTTTGAAGCTTAGGGCATTCAATTTGGGCTTCAACTTCAGTAAGTCACCATCCAATCAAAACTTTGTTTCCCAGTTGGAAATCTTCTACCTTGGTCCAATCTCAAACATGCATTTGCTATGGCTAAAAATCTTGAATTGAATATAGTCCTTTTTCTGCAACCTGAAATCTGATCTGAAACTAAAACAACACACAAAAATTTTCAAACCAACTTAATGAAAAACTAGCTGAAAATTGAAAACTAAAAAAAATGCTCAAAATTATGAGCTTATTAGCACTCATTTGCCTACTCTAATCTACTAAAAATCTTATTAAATTAGGTAATACAAAATGCCAATGAAGCCAATCAAGTAGCTGTAAAAATAAATGGATAACTTGATTGCTTGTGATTAAAATTGGAAGTATATTATGATCATGTGCCTTTATAATAAATGATATGATGTGTAAATTCCACTTTTGATGTATTTGATCCTTATAGAGAAAACATGTATGCAGATTTGGGCTTGAAAGATTCTCCATATAATCTGATATAGGATCAATAAAAGCATGATGTATGTTATTTACTTCTAGGCCTTCAATGACTAATTGTTCAATTGAATTATGAATATTAGACCATGAACTTATTTCTTCAATCTTGTGTTTGAAAGAATAATCATCCTCAATATGCAGGTCAAAAGATAATACAATTTCCTCTTGCTTTGGAGGAGGAAGATTTTCAAAGAATTCTTTAGGATTTTGGAAATGGTATGACTGAATTTGAGAATGCAAAAGTTTGATTTCATTTTCATAATTTTCAGAAATTATATCAAGAAGCCATTTTTTAACTTGAGGAGAACATTTTCTTGATTTAAAAATAAGAAAGAAAGCTCTTAGAAAATCCTCATCAAGTTGAAGTTCTAATATCTCATCCCTCAAAATAGCTAGTGATTGTTCTGTGAAATTATCTTGAATTGGGAAATCATACTGATCATATTTAGGCAAATCTTCAGAATAAGGAATGTCATCAATTATAAACATCGGATCACCATACTTCTCTTCCAATAATCCTAATATATCTTGATTAGATTGGTTGCATTCTGTTTGAAAATTATTTTTTTGTTCAATAGGCGTGATATCAAGCAATGGGCCTTTTTGGGAAGGTATAATAACATGAGCATAAACTTGTTCTTCTGTCCCTTCATGGATAAAAACTTTTTTACATTCATCAACATTAGAAGAAGTAGAAACAATTTCTTCATTATGTAAATATTTTGAGGATGGTTGCATGTTTAAAAGCAAATTGATTTCTTCTTCGGTGAGGGGAAGTGGGAATCTCTGAATTCTTAGATTGAAATGACAATTGTTTTTTTCCTTATCTAAAAGTTGATCATGAGGTTGATTATTTTCTTTAACTCCATTCAAAACATTAAATGAAACATCATTTGTTAATACAGAGGGGTTTTGTGGATCTTGATTTATCTCCTGATCTATTTCATCTTTGTTTAACTCCTCTTGATTATTATGACATTTAACTTGAGAATGAAAGTTTTGGACTTCTTCTAATAAATCTTCAGGAAACCAATTTCCAAAATCTTCATCAATATTTTTAAGGTAATGTATAAGACTTTTAGCTTGATCACAACAATTTTCAGCTAATGATAAAGATGGAAAATATTATTTGTAATGCTCATAAAATACCTTATGAAAATCTTTTAGAGAAAACAAACTTGCAGGTTTGAGAGCTTCGTACCATTCCCTTGCTTTTCCTTCTAAGGTTCCCATGAATATCTTCATGAGGCAATCCTCATGCCAATCACCCTTCAATCTTGATGAGTGTATATGAAATTTAACGAGATGTAACAAAGGATTATCAATATTCTCATCTTGAAACATGGGCAGATTTTCACCCCAATTTACCTTCGGTAGTTTGTGTGGAAATCCAGGTATGTGATCTCTGCTCATGGGAGCATATCTTCGTTTTATTCTTGGATCATCTTGAAAATCAGCCATAATGAAAGGCCATGATATCTGTAAAACCAAGTTAGATCCTTATATAAAATACAATACATATTGAAAACCGTTCTTAACGTGAAAGAACATAATGTCTTGGATTAAGATCCAAGTTGAAAGCTTGATCTTTCCATATTGTTCTTCCAGGTTCATTCCTCCAATGGAGTCTTGATTGTGAAATGGATTTGGAGTCGCCAGGTGGATGATTTTAACCTTTGTGTGTCTGATCAGTGTCCACCATCATAGATCAGATCTAAACCTGTAAAACATTTCTGAAGAAAAAGTTATTTCTTCAGGAAACCAAATTTTGAGTATTTTATGATTATTTTCTTTTTTTATGAATTTTTAAAACAACTTCTATGATTTCTTTAAGAGGCTTTAGATATGAGATTTAAACTTTCTTAAAGATTTATTAAAATAGAGAGTCTGATTGAATGTTTGAAACTAAAGTTCAGTTATTAAGCTAAACTAGAGATAGACTGAAGCAGCATTTATTTACTATGCAATTGCAGAGCAAAAGCATTTCAAAGGCTACCTGGCTGATCTTCAGACTCTATCTGTAGCTTATAAGAAAACAATAGTAACAATAAAATGATTCAGGTCCCCAGCAGAGTCGCCACTATGTTATCACTCAGGTTTTCCTTGAAGTTGTGGAAAAGGAAAGTATACCCGAGGTAACCACAAACCAACCTTCAGATGCAGAATCTAGCCAATCTGCATCCAGAGAGGGCTCTCTCTTTATGATTTATCTTTGTTCTCATAAAGTTTTAGGCTAGTTATAAATCCAAGAGTTTGTTTGAAAATGGTGAAATTCGCCAACTAAGGGCAAGGTTGAATATTTTCAGGCCATTGGGCTATGGAGTCAAAGGATGGCTTTACTGGATTAATCTTCTACACACAAGATGGCTTTGCAGGGCAAGATAGCCAAACATAGAACAATTTCTAGAATTTAAAGTGGATGGAATAGGTTTTGAAGGGATGAAAAGCACTCAAGAAATCTTTCAACATGTTCAAAAGAAAGAAATGGAATGATTACAAATAAAGAGCAGTGAAGAATTCTTTACTATAGTAATCAATATGCTTAAATTAGAGAAGCAAGAGCAATTAAGAATTCGTTGCTTATAACTAATTTAGAGGAAAAAATTTAGAATAATCACAATTGAAATCAGAGTACAATTAAGTAAATTCTGATTTATTCTTTTATGTCAATTATTCAGAAATGGACACGATGATAATATAAACAGATATAAAACTTAAGACATAAGATAGAAAGACTTATTGAACTGCAGTCCGACACATGAATCCTGCAAAAAGTCCTGAGCTTCAAATTGTCATCCAGCAAGCCACAAATAAATTTCTCCAAAACACTTTTATTCCAAAAACATCAATGTCACAGCAAAGTAGTAGAATCCACCCAAAATACTTCTAAGAGTGAAGTATTTATACAATCTCTAAACTAAAATATCTTGAAAAAATATCAAGATTAGTTCACAAATCTCTCCAACTATTTTACATAAATAGAACTTAAGTAAAGGACACTCAAACTAATGCATCTATTTGGAACTATTTTTGATGGATAGGTGATGACAAAGAGGATAATTCGAATTTTATCCAACTCTTAGTTGATGATGACGCATCCAAGTCACTAACTGCTTCCCTTTTTTGTGAACTCTGCTCCAACAATTATGCAAACTTGGGGTCCAATGATATCCTTTTGTTTCTCAATCCGTAATAGATATGTGAAAAGTGAAATATTTTATTGAATATGTTAGTGAGATAAACCTCTTTAATTTTCCTAAAATTCCTCTCCAGCTGTGCACAATAGGCTCTGCAAAAATATGTGTAAAACAGAGTTTTAGAGAGTCTGAACAATAGCCTGTAAAGATGTGTATGTATCTCTCAGTCTGAAATCAATGTGAAAAAACTGAGATAGGTTTTTGTATATGGATCTCTTAGGAACAAAAACATCCTTCAGTTTTGTAAAATCTATTTCTCATTGGCCACAATATTCTCTGCAAAATGATGACTTAACATACATTTTCTGCAAAAAGTGTTTTCCAACATTGTTTAATATTTCAAAAACCATAATGGATGTTAGAAAAGTGAGAGAGTTTTTTGTAGATGGACCTCTTAAGAACATAAACCTCCTTCAGTTTTGAAAAATTCATCTTTTATTGATCACAATAGTGTCTGCAAAACAATGACTAAAACATGCAATTTCTGCAAAAATATTCCTTCTTGTTGTGTTTTTCATCTTTTCACTTTTTTGTTCTTTTGACTATTTTACTTTCAATTTTAGACAAACTTCAATGTTGGTGAAAGTATTTTCATTTATTTTTACCATTTTACTGCCTCTGTAATTACTTTTACTGTTTTACCTTTGACTGCTCTGTAACTTCATTTTAACTTTCACTCTGACTTTTACCTGATACATTATACCACTGATACTCTTTAACTGTTATGCTTTTACTATCCCTATAATTTCTCATTTCACTTTTACCATTCACTATGCACATTTCATCATTCTAATCTCTCTCTGAATTTGTATACAAACTGTTTGTTGAATGAAGATATTGAATTAAAATCTGAGAATTTGGAGCAAACAATTTTGTCAACTAGTATTGAAATTGTTGGTCCAAATCCATATTCTGATGGTAACCTGCTAAAATCAAACAATTTGTTAATGAAATCCAGGTCTGCAGGGAGGTGATTTTAGGATTTTTGAAAGACCTGTGGAATGAAATTAGTCTGTGAAGGTTTAACTCTTCATGAGATAAATTGGCAGATTTCTCAAGCATATCTCCTATGGACAGGGAGTCAAGGCTTGACCAGGTTGAAATTGAAGCATCTCATTGATTGACTGAGCAGTAATTGGGAAAAGGATCTCTTGGTTTGGGGATAAGACTGCTTTCTAGTTAGGATCATAATTGGCATGGCAAACATGGATTATTTCAGGGAAAATATGAACAGAGGGAAAGAGGTACCGGGGAAGACCAGACTCCCATAACCCAATAATATCTGAGCCATTCAAATAATTGTCTCTGCAGCGACAATAAATTCGAAGGGGATTTTCAGTAAAATTCAAGTCCTTTATTTGAAAATCTTTGTCCACTAATGATAAGCAATCCAAATCTCTATGGGGGGCATTCAATGGAGCTACATTCAAGGCTATAGGAACTTCCATTTTTTTTTGTTCTTGTGTATTCAAAGAAACGGAAATTCAGGGGTTTTTATGAAAATGGGGCGCAAATTTGCAGGTTTTGATGAGGGAAATCGGTACAATTGCAAGTTCAGGGGCACAATTTACAGTTTTCAGGATCAGGGAATGAACTTAGCAATCAAATTTAACACCGTTTCAGTGTAAAAGCAAGGAAAACTCAGTTTCTTTTAGAGTTCAGGGTGAAATGGAGTAAATACCTGTTTTTAGAGGAAAAACTGTGATTAACAGGTATCAGTTGGCGGTAGATGGACGCTGGGAAACTGGACTAGAAGTAACTTTCAGCAGAATTCAGTGTAAAAATAGTTTGGCAATTGATTTTGAATTTCTTCGCACAGAGGGCACAATCGCTTTAAACACACAGAATGATGAAAAAATGCGCGAAATTTGTTTTATTCATAAAAGTCAAAATGGGGAATTTTTTATTATTTTTTTATGAATGACGTCATCAGTGTACGGGAGGACACGTCACCGGGGTCAGGCGGTAAGCGGTAAATTCCGCACCGCTTTCTGGAGTAGGTGGTTTTCCGCGGGGAGGCAGCGATTTCATTCAGAGTTTAACACGTGGCGATGGCACTGTTTCGAAACCACTTTGATTTCGCGTGTTAAATCGTGAACGGAGGATGGGCAGCGGAATATTTTTGAGCCGTAGATCTTCGTTGGAGCGATCAAATGGTGGTTCGAAAGGGAAGTGGCGGGGGAGATAATGCGCGGGCCAGACACGGTTAATTATAAGTTAATCATTCCGGGAGGGTTTTCATTGGAGGTTAAACTATTAATTAATTCAGATGATTAATTAATCTTGGTGGTTTAATAAGGGTCGGAGTGACGAAATGGGTGAATTTTTGAAGTTTGATTTGATTTAAAACTTCGGGGTTTATTTATTTTTTCTTCGTTTAAAACATAAAAACATATGTTTAGATTTTTTTCTATGTATTTTTATTATATAGAAATAACTCAATGCGATTCATTTACTATAGGGGGCGGGGATTAGTTATATAGATATGTTTTTAGCCAAAGGGATTTATAATGTGGGTATTTGATTTCATCATATGGGTTTAAATACTTTGGCCAAAACGTATAATACAAAGGTTTGTTGGGATATTACATAGGAGGAGTTATATGTATAGGAAAATGTTATTTGTTATACGGATTTAATAAATAAAATCAAATGTTAATATGACTAGGGAACAGGAAAACTCAAAATACTTTACACAACTAGGAAAGTGAATATTTCTGAAGCAACTTGCATTATATCAACTTCAACACTTTAAACTTAGAAGTAGTAAGTAATTTTGAGGGATTTTTATGAAATATAACATGATTTTCCTAAGTAAAATGGAATTTTACTTAGGAAAATATTAAAAGTGAATGAGTATAATGATGAATAACTTTAAATACTAAGGTTTTCTCCAATTATTGGGCCGAGGGTCCGGTCCCTCAAAAATTCAAGGAAATGCCTTGAGCCCCTTTAATCTTCAAATCCCTTAGCACTTTGGGGGAAATTAGTAAAATTGTCAGGGAAAAAGTGAGAGGGGAAGTTAATGATTTTGACTTTGCTTTACTCTGAAATTCTTCCAATGTAGTGTTCTCTGCACTTGGTGATGAAAGTAAAGGATTAAACATATTTAGCACCATCATTCATCACATGAAAATTTGCAACACCATCTACCTACCCTATCTACTTTACTCTACCATTTTCTCTTCTTTATTAGGGTGCAATTAGACTGGCAAACCCTTATCAATCTTCTTTTTCTTTTACATGGAAAACCTATCTAATTCTACACTTATTACATCCAAGGGCTCAAATTAAACTGTTGAGCACCTTTTTATTAACTCTACCTATCTACTTATCTTCCAAGATTAAACTGTTTGGTCAGATATTTATTCTCTATTCTACAACATGAAATTGAAAAATGAATGAGTCAATTTTATACAGTTTGACTCTTCATAAATTGTGGCAAAGTTTAACAAGATGCACACAATTACTTATTTACAAAAAATGAAATAGTAGTGGCATTTGGATTTGCACACTTTCCTTGGTCTATTTTTGTTTGGGGTTCATTTCTTCACTTTTTTGACCATTTTATTTTTCTTACCCTTTGATTTTTCTTTTAGGGTATACCCTCTTTACATTTTTTAAATTTTTTGATTTTTTGAGAATATGGAACACCTTTGCACAAGAAAAAGGTTTGAACATATTGAACAGTTCAATAAGACAATCATGAAAAATGACACCTATTGGTATAGGATTCTAACACATAATTTTCTGATTCATTTCATTTTCCAAAGGTTTTTGTACCAAAAGTTCCAAATTAGCCAAGAAACCACGGTTTTGTAGCGCATTACACTATAAAAAGTCACTTTTCACTATGAAACTGCTGAAAGTTTCGTAGCGGAATATGAAGCAACATTTTGTTTTCTGACTTTGAGAAGTCAACTTCAAAGGTGGTTTTTGGGCAAAAAGAAAGATATATAAAGACACTGAGAGATGTTATTTTCCAAAACATATCAAATAACAATAACCTCTCTCACTTTTCTCCCAGGTGTTATTAGTTGGGAGATACAAGGATTTCTTTGAAGCCTTATTTTCAAAAAACAGAGTTTTCCTTTTTTACACATGTTTTGAAAATGAAGTTTCTGGACAGATGAAGATGTGTTTTGAACAACCAAGAGATGTTTTTTTTCATGACATATGGACCTACAAACAAATCCTTCCATTTTTCAAAATACATCATGTATTAGAAGATATAGGCTCTGTTCCAAAACCTAATTTTGAGGAAAAACAGGAAAAATCTGCAGGGATGTCTTAAATATGAAAGGTGAGATTGAAACCTCAAGACTCTTAGGTGAGTTGATTTATGGTTGTTTGAGGTTGATGAAATGATTATATACAAGTTTTTTCCACTCACAGGTTTCAGTTTTCAAAATTATGCAAAAAATTTCATTTTCAACAGTTTCGTAGTGCCTCCAAGCTTGAAGGGCAACAATGTGCTACGAAACTATTGTAGCTACGTTTTTGTCTTTTTGACCAGTTATAGAGGGAGTTGAGAGCTGAAATTGGTATGACACATGTTTTATATGATTATAAATCCTATGCAAAAGGAAATAGTTGAAGTGGTTGAATATAAAGGCTTATTATGCAGTGCTACAAAAAGCGCTACGAAACTGCCTTACTTTGGTATATAACGGAAATGTTGAAGAAAGATAATGATGTGAAATGGACTGTCGAGTCGAGGGAAGCGTTTAATAGAATCAAGAGTGCTTTCGCAGAAGCCCCTGTACTGGCAGGTCTTGACTACGGTAAGCCCTTCATGATTTTCTTGTTTTCATCTCCTCACACTGTAGCAACGGTACAATTACAAAAGAATGTCGAAGGGTACGAGAAACCCATTGCCTGTTTTAGTCAGGTGCTTCGAGATGCTAAGCTAAAATACAATATTTTGGAGAAACAAACCTATGCCTTGGTCAAGTCCCTGAAGGCTTTTCGAATGTACGTATTGCAGTCAGCTATAACTGCTTTCATACCCACTACTGCAGTGAAAGATATTTTGATTCAAGGTGATAGCGAGGGTAAGAGGGAAAAGTGGATAGCAAAGATCCAAGAATATGAGTTGGATATTCGCCCCACCAAGCTTATAAAGGGACAAGGACTGGCAAAGATCATGTCTGAGTCTAACTGTCAAGATTTTGGAATAAAATTAACCATGGGAGTTGAAGAAGTACTTGAAGTTACAAGCAAGCAGCCCGACGTAGAAACTACCATTCAGAAGACTCACATGAAATACCTACTCAGTGCATGGTACAAGGAGATTGTAGAGTATCTTCTAACTCTCAGGTGTCCCCCAAGCTATGATAAGATGAAATACCAAAATCTGAGATTAAAATCCCTAAATTTTATTATAGCAAATGGGCAGTTATATTGGAGAGACCACTCAGGAATCTTGCTCTTATGTCTCATAGAGCCTGAGGTGGAGGAAGTTATGGCTGAATTCCACGAATGCATTTGTGGAGGACACTATAGTTGGAGAGCCATAACCCACAAAATTTGGAAGGCAGGTTTCTTCTAGCCTAAAATTTTTAGAGACGTTCATGCTGGGGTCAAGGCTTGCGAAAAATGTCAAAGATTCGCTGAGAAGAAAAAGTTTGCTCCCTTTCCCATGATACCAGTACATATAGAGGAGCCTTTTCAATAGTGGGGAATTGACTTCATAGGAGAGATTCATCCTACATCTAGTGGATAGCACAATTGGATCCTAACAACCACAGACTACTTTACTAAATGGGTAGAGGTGGTGCCAACGAGGAATGCCACAGATATAGTAGTGATCAAGTTCATGGAGGATAACATCATATCTAGGTTTGGCTGCCCTACTAAGATTGTAATTGACAATGCATAGGCTTTTAATTCTACCAAGTTCATTAACTTCTGCCAGCAATACAATATTATGTTGAGACACTCCACTGCATACTATCCACAGGGAAATGGGCTGGAAGAATCCTCTAACAAGGCATTGGTAAGAGGATTGAAAAAATCCATAAACGAAAACTAGAAGAACTGGGATTCTTAGCTCAAGTTTGCACTATGGGAAAACAAAATTACCAGCAAGCGGTCAACTGGCAAGTCTCCATATGAATTGGTCTATGGACGAGTAGTGGTGTTTCCAATACAGCTAGCTCTTCCTGTAGCTCGTTTCCTGCAAGATAATTAGGAGGAGCCAAATTATATTATCAGAAGAATGAATTAGTTGGTTGAGTTGGAAGAAACCCAGAGTCAAGTAAATCAAAGGTTGACAGAGTATCAAGAAAAAATGAAATACTTGTTCGACCAACATACTAAAGGAAAATAAATGCAGGTTGGAGATTTGGTACTAAGGTGGGATATTAGGAGAGCTGAGAAAGGAAAGCATGGGAATTTCGATCCATTGTGGTTCGGGCCATTTAAAATTGCAGAAGCTGGAGGAAATAACACTTTCAGGCTAGAAAATTTGGAAGGTGATCTGCTTGAAGCCCCTGTAAATGGGCAATTCCTAAAACCCTACTTCCCGTACTGATTCAGTTCGTAAGGCCTACTGTATATATATTGTACAATATTTGTTTTCTTTTACTCTTATGTTTGTTGTTTTTTATTAAGACCTAAGGAAGGTAGAAGCACCAGTGAGGTTGTGTTCATAGAAAGAGGTTAATAGATGTTTGTGGAATTCTCGACACGTTCAAGGATGAGCATGTCATCCCAAAATGGAGCCAATGTTGTTATATCATTCATCACCACCCTAAGAAACGTCAAAAAGGGGATCACCCGAAGCATAAAGGGGAGAAATAGTTAAAGGAGTGAGCAGGTTGGCATGAATGAAAATGCATATAACAGGGGGACATGACATATAATTTTAAATTTGCGATAAAAATTTACCCAAATTAAAGGATTACATGTGTGCAAGATAGTTGGATATAGAGGGACCCGCCCGAGTTACGAACAATCAAGAGAAAGAAGGCAATGCTAAGCGTTTTCGAGGGGATCCAGGATGGCAGGGGGAAGGCGGAAGCTCACCCCCCGGAATGGTGGTGACGTAGCAACAGTGGGATCCAAGACAAGTATTCCATGGGGTGATGGCCATGGGCTTAGAGCTGCTCCAAGACCCCGCTAGACTTTCTAGTGGGCCCATTTAGGTAACAGCTGTCGTAGGTAACACGAAGGTAAGGTAAGTCCTAGGAAACCCACTACACGACCAG
Organism: Pinus albicaulis; assembly: GCA_034641835.2. Lineage (NCBI taxonomy): Eukaryota > Viridiplantae > Streptophyta > Pinopsida > Pinales > Pinaceae > Pinus > Pinus albicaulis. Next base: position 1,012,197,809 of record CM076575.1, on the reverse strand, counting down.
TACCGGTGTTTAAATCGGAGCGTGGTATACACCTAACCAAACTCTGATAACTAATAACCAGATTCCAAGCCTCCCAATGTCGACGTCCTTATGACGTCACCCCTACAAGTGTCATCCTAGCCTAGTTTTTTGGGTAATCTAAAGTCGTTTAACCCTATTCTATGCTCACTGTGGTAAAATAATTTCTTTTACGAGATATCATATAGCCAAAGCGTGAGCTCCAATACCAGGTCTTCCAAGTCACTTTCAACTTCCCTGCGTCATTTTCTCCCGAGAATTTTCCTTACTGTGCAGGTATTTTGTCCCTTTTTCACTGTCTAAGTTTCCTTTCGCTTTTCATTTTTCATAATGGTCATTGGTAGAATCAAGATTAAGAAGTCGGAGCCCAAAACCCCTCAAGTTCGTGAGTCCAGGGATGCTCCTAGACCTGAGCCATTCATAGACATGCAAGCCCACATTCGAGACCCACAATACCCTTTCATCATCAGTAGCGTCAAGCCTGACATATTCAAGAAACATTTATAAAATAGGGATAGGTTCAGAGTTGTTTTGTCGGGACTATACCACCAAATTGCTCTGCCCGTCTACCCAGTTGTGGAATTGATATGTTGGCTCAGAGAAGCTTATGATGAGCACCAAGATATGATCCTATCAACTCAAGGAAATAAGATATTTAGTATATCTCCTGAGATTATCAGGAAAGCCCTCTGTTATCCTCCCAGTTCAAATTATATCAGTTTCAGTGAAATGTCTTTATCCCATCAGTTTTCCAAGCTACCTTGCAGGCAACATAGCGATTTCAATGCTGCTATTTCCAACTCCCGCCTTACAGCTTTCCTGTCTTCGAACTCGGTGCTTCTGAATACATTCAAGGAAAACCTTCATCCAACACTTTCTCTCATTGCAGGGTTACTAGGTATAAAGGGGGTTGAGCGAGTCTCAAAGGAATGTGTAGCCATTTTATGGTTAATGTCACAATCAGGTGTTGTTTTGGATATCCCTAGTTTCTTGGCCTCTGCCATCCAAACCCAATTTCAAGACCTCCCGGCCACCGGCCATTTTCGTTTCTGCTCCATGGTGTTCTACCTCTTCCTCTTCCAACATGCTGATAAGTTTGATGGTTTGGCTTTGGAAAGGGTTTCTAGGATAAACTCTCAACCAAGAATTGTCTTTTAGTGGAACCCCGCAATGCATCAGTTGGCTAATGGGGTGGGTTATTCAATCTTCTTGAGCAAATTCATGACAATAGCCTATACTATTACTCACGACAACCCTCCGCCCAGGATTTTTCCTGAGCAAAGGAACTAGCGACAGTTCAGTGAGGAAGAAATCATAGGAGATTGGTACCTATTTGATGACTACACTGAGGTCAGGGTCTACGGTACAGAGGTTTCCCCTTACAGACTGCCAGTTTTTCCGGGCATGCAGATTTTCGCCTTGGAGTACCTCCAAAAAACCTTAAAGGCTAACTAGCTCCACTTCCTCCCTGCGAAAAAGGGGTTCATTCTTAAACTTCCTACAACCATCGGCTCCTTTATTGTCAATTCAAGGCATGCCCTCCCCATAGTGGAAAACCTACTCAAGGGTATGTATTTAAGGCAAGGGAAATCTTGGCCTTATGATCCAAAAGGCATCATCTCTAACAAAAGGAGGAATATTAAATCAACTGCATATGCTCACAAAACTAGACTCTTCATCGAGTGGAGAGCTAATCTTGATACCTGGCCTTTGCTTTCACAGATGGAGACTGATTCATCTATGACAGGGGGAAAAGGAGACACTGCTTCAACACGAGAAGCAGGTAAGAAACAGGTTGAAGAAGCTGGAGTCACAGGAGAATATTCTCTTCCCCCTAAAAGGCAGAGAAAAAACGATGAGGAAGGTGTGGGGGAAGAGCTGCTACTAAAAAAAGTGGCACTATATGGAGAGTCGGACAAAGGAAAAGCAGGTTTCATGGTAAAATATGATGGTTCGTCATCGTCTGATTTCTCATAGGTTTCACAAGCCGTTTCTATAAACAGGCCCGAGGTAGGGGATGAAATAAAGGGGAAGAACAGAACTATTAGGGAGAAGCTTTGGTCGGAATTAGCGAGATATGTAGACAAATATCATACTCGTTTTACTGCCGATCTTGATATAGATAAGGAAACACTACTGATGGCCATGATTCAAGTGGTTCTAGATCTAGAGGCTGGGACCACTAGCTACAGAGCTCTGGAGGTGGAAGTAAACATGTCACAAATTCCCCCAATTGATAAATGCAATCTATTCCAGTGTTTTGGTGACATGCTGAAGGATGAGGTTGTGAAGCTCTCTCTCACCCTAAGGAAGCTGCAAACCAAGTACAACCAAGTGGTTGAGAACCTCAGCGTGGAGAAGACTAATGCCCGATCACTTTCGAATGACTTGCGGAGTCTCCAAGCAGCTGTGAAGGACAAAGGGAGTGATAAAGCAGATCCTCAGGGTCATGTCATTTCAAAGCTACAAAAATAGGTCGCAGCTCTGAAGCATAAATTGAATATGCTTGGTTTTGAGCATGTGCAAAATGCTGAATTAGCCCAGATGGAAAGGGACAAGGCTAACCTAGCGAACTCCCTAGCTAAGGAGAAAGAGGAGAAGGCTAAAATTACTAGTGATATGACTACCCTCCAGCAGAATATGGACGAGTTGCAAAGAAGCTGGAATACACACTTATGCCCCACGCCACTTCCTGGAGTATCTAGCTCACTTCTAGAACAACTAATTACAGCACTGGCTGACCTTCAAGTAGCAGAGAAGCAGGCTCAAACTGTAGAACAAAAGATTCATGAGCTTGAGGCCTGTCTCAAGGATAATACCAAAATGGTAGCAGCTTTCCAAAAAGAAATAGAAGAGGGGAAACAAGAGAAGCTACGACAGGAAAAGAATATCACGGACCTGACAAGATGGATGAAGGGAAACATCACCCTCTTGGAAGCCCGACGCTTAATCTGGATGGACATCATCATGGAGGTAAAGAAGCATTAGGCCTTTCTGACTTTAATTGAAGAAAATAAGGCCCCAGCTCATCAATTCAAAAGGGCTCTACATGAAGGGCATACAGACGCTGCAACTAAGGTTGAAAGTGCCAGAAGGTATATTACATTCCTAAATAATTTGAGCTTAGAAGAATTGGCCAACTGGGGAATTAAAGACAGGTTCAAGGAGGTAGCAGAATGTAGGAGGGTAATGGAAAAGGAAGCCATGTGCAACCTTGCACTAGGCATTTTGGAACGAATGGTGACGATTTTGGGATAGTTTGAAACGGAATGGACTGAACTGACACTTGCAGGCCTCCCATCATGCTGGGAGCCTACAACTGCTATACTTCAACCGTTACAAGTATACGAGTGCAAACTGACAGAGGTGATGAATCAGACAAATGCACCATCTGAGAAGACCACTCAGCTTAAGGCTGAAACAATAATTTCCGCACTCCATAAGGAGTTCTCCCTTCTCTATCAGGTTAAGAAACAGTTGCCTACTCAAGTGAACTATGCGAAATTGACAGAAGTACATTCTCTGGTCGATGCTTTCGTTGCAATAGCTGGTCCTGCAGCTAACATCTAGTAGAGGTGTAGCGATCATACGAGTTCTCCAGTCACCGTGTTTGCATCCCTGTGAACTCCGTCTGCCAAAAAGAAAGCCATCTCTTCTACAACTACAGTACCACCTTCTCCACCCAACTCCATCTCACCAAAAGCAATGATAACTCATGATTGGGCCTACGTGGCCTCTTACTTTATTTTCCTTTTCACTTTCAATTTCGAGTGAAATTCATATTTCACTCTTGCATTTTTACTTTCATTTAGTAAGTTGTTTGTATTTCCATTAGAAATGGCTTTGAGCCCACTTTGTAAGATGATGGGAGGCGTTCTACCCCATCATCAATTTTCATTTTTGATTAAGACTTGAAACAAAATATAGGCAAGCGGAAAAGATATTTTCCCAAAATATATTTCTGCGTGTGGAACATTAGCGGTTATAAAAGTAGAGAGGAAAGACATATACAGGGTTCCAGATTTTTGGAGAGACTATCAACTAAAAGCGTTCTGTGTATGTATTTTTGTATGGTCTGAATAGTTGATGTTAAAGAACCCATTGGGACTTGGTATAAAGAGTTTTTCTATTGAAAAGGATTCCACATGAAATGCTATATAGTTTTTACTCCTTCCTGTTTTATTATATATAAGTGTTCACTTCGTTTCCATCCATTTTCTGGTATCTAAATGTTCTGGAATGTGAGTGCTTTGTATTGGATGTGAATTTATCGTAGTTGGTACTCATATATTTACGTTTATAGCACTTTAAATATTGCTCAGGCATGATACTTTGTTCACTTCCTAACTCATTTCCGTAATTCTTCTAATAAGCACTTTATGGATTCTTATTTTAATATGAGCCCATTTATAGTGTATATCCCACTTCATATTCATTCATAGTTTCCGCTTACGCATACTTTGATAACTGCTTATCATTTTAATAGTCATCCCACTTTACAGCAAAATGATTTGTAGCTTTCTGATGCAACTACTTATTTAGTCTTGTACAAAATTCTCAGAAGTATTCGTAGTTGTTACATTTATCTCTGAAGGCTTGGTCCCACTATCACCAAATTTCAACCATTTTTTAGTAGCAAGGGAGCGATATTATTGTCAAATACTATCAATTATATCAGAAACTCCTTGCATTTGAGATGTCCTAGGAACTGGTATTTTTACAACTCAAGGTTGTCTCTAGGAATGACAACACCTCCTGTTGCCCTGTGTCATAGATTTTCAAGTAGCTCACCAACCACTTTCTCAATATCCTCACCCATCCATCCAACTGTGGGCGACTCCTATCATCCTCCAATTTCGTATCCACCCAATGGATAATACCATCCTCCCCAATTAGATGACTATATTTGCACTCCATGATATGTTGAAGTGTAACCTCTTGGAGTTCTCTACATGAGGACCTCTCATCAATGACCCGGTAGAACCCATAAGGTTCCAAATATGTTGTAGGAAAAATCTTCTCTTTGAGCTGTGAGGTGCTCATCAAGAAGGATCTATCATAATAATGGAAGATGTTATCCATCATAAGAGGTCTATCATCTACGGTCTACCCATCCAATGCTTCATTAGTGAAGAAGTCATTGGAATGCTCCAAGAATATTTGGGCCCCCAACTCATCACTGCTCCTCAGTGACAATGCTACTGATCCCCATGATGGTGCATCTATTGTCTCATGGTCATACACAATGCTGAACTCATAGCCAAAAATTGTACTGGTTAGGACTATGATCATCCTATCTTCTGAAACTCTACACTCCAACCCAAAGTGTCATGTGTAGCTCAACAATGAAAAATTAGGATGGCTATACATCTCCTCCTTGAACAAATCAAGGCTCCTCTGTTCTTTGATATTTTGCTACTACAAATCAACAAGGTGCTCTAGCCCTTGGTTATGCAGTGGCCCATATGACATGATCTCACAAATCTCAAGTTGAGGTACTGAAATAGGATGAGATGGAAATGTTTGAAAATGTTAGATAAGCTGATATTTGGGAAAATCTTCTACATCTACAAGAGTTTCTCCAACCAGTGTAATGGCTTCTCCAACTACTGGTAATGGGGATGGTTGCTACTCTACTACTGCACCAGCACTAGTATATGCCTCCTCTTCCTCATGCATCTCTTGAATCATGCATGGGACTCCTAATGTCAAGAGATCAATACCATCTTGCAAAGATGCAAGTGTTCCTTCTTCTGATGCAAGTACTCCTGTAGCTGGTGGTGGTGGAAGTTTCTCCTCTTCCGGAGTGATAGTGTTGACATCTTCCGTTGTATCCTTGTGTGCTTTCTCATCAATGTCAGGAAATGTATCAATGGGAACTACCTCTGGTTTTCTTATATCAAACTTCTTGATCATCCTTTGAGTAAAATCTGCATAAGAAATCACTCTTGCATGTTTCAAATGGCTGAACCACCAACCCTTTGCTTCACCGTCAAGGTGCAGTGCTGTAATCTCAACAACTTCTCTTTCTACTACTGGATGTAGCAAGAAGAATGCATCTAACTTCTTCCTCCAAGATTTTGTTGTGCTTGTGTATGATACATAAAATGTAGGCAAAAGGAATCTATTATGCCTTTTTCTTCTATTTCTACTGCAGGATCTCCTTTCTTCTTTGATTTGGATAAACTACTGGAGAGTTAGATTCTCCTTGAATGCCCTTGATTGAGATTTTTACTCTACAACATAATCACTTAGAGTATCATGATCTAAGTTTCCTCCATCTTCATGCTAATCACCTTCCTCTTCAAAGAAAGTGGACATAGTAGATTGTTGTGGAGCTCTATGCATTGTCAATTTATTTTGCTGTTGATAGGAAGTGCTTGGACCTTCCTCATTATGAAACCTTCTTGAGGTCTATTTTTGCCTCTCCCTTCTTATTTGTTTGACCTCCTTGGAGAGATCTTGAATATATCTAAAGGGAAATGTGGAAAAACTTAATCCTTATGTCATTATGGATCTCTTATTTCCACTTCTTCTATTGTCATAAGTTGTATTGCCCACAAGTTGAGCCAGAGATCATGCTCTGATACAACTATAATATTCCAAAATGGAAAAGAAGAAATATGGAACATAAAAATGGAAAATGTAGTGATACATCAACACATAAAATGAGAGCATATCATATAGCCATTCTATTAAACATTATAACAACAAATCTATACAATATCTCGAGGAAAGACACACTCAAGCTAGGCAAAACAAGCCTCGAGAGACCTAGTACATAAAATATGAAGAAAAACTACTATAGAAGAATGCAGGAGGCTAAGACAACGTAGTTTCTACTGGGGTTAACTACTGCTGGAAATGTAAATACATGGATATGATGATATAGTTCTTAGAAAATGTGGGGATCAGAGATCTAGGGTTTCTAACACTATTCCAAGACAACCCAGAAAGGGTTTCCATAAATACTCAAAATGCAGAATGTGTCAAATGTGGCTCTAGGGATGAATAATGCTCTGCAACTAGATCACTAGTGGGAGGTGGCTGATCTGATATGAAAATGGCTGATATCCCTCCTCACAAACTTTCCGAATGAAGGGATACTCCCCTTTCTAGAAAACAGGGTCAAGAACTTGAGTACTTGACCTCCCACTACAACTGCACTGCAAAATAATGCAATTTCTCAAGGAGACTACACTGTGGGTGAATTTTTCTACTTTTCTTGGTGATAGATGATAGAATAATTCTCAAGGAGCTTCCTTGCTATCCTCCCAGATGAAGGGTTGCTCTCCTCACTGGAAAAAAAAGCTCAGAAACTAGGTCTATCAACCCTCCACTAATGTTGCCCTGAAAAACAACACAATCCTGAAGGAGATTGTGTTGTGGATGGTGGTTGAAGATTTTCCTGATGCCGGATAGTGGAATCGATGCTTAATGAACCTCTGCTAAGTAGGCACTAGAAGTCCCCCGAGGATGAGGGTGGTATTTCCGCTTGGAAATTCCCTTGGGCTAAATAGCACAACAGACTCCGCTAAATAGATTAAGCATTCAAAAAGTTATACAAGAGCAATACAAAATCAATAATCAGTGTTATTCATCAGTACTTTTCACCTATTGTTGATGACTAGTTTCCTTAGCTTAGTTTTCTAGAAGATGATCTCAAAATTGTCAAATATGTCATCTAGAAAACACCCCAAAACGATTTTTGTCCTCCTACCCCTTCCTCTCAACCTATAATGAGAAAAAACCCCATTTTTCAAGTCCTATCTGGTTTCAGCAAAAAAACCCTATTTATAGCTATCATAGCTTAAAGTTATCTGCTGGCATTTACCCTTATTCCTCAATCCATTTACTATCCCAACTGTTGATAAAGTGTCTGCAACCCTATCCCTAGTCATCTATCATTTGAAAAATCTAATTATACCAAAGAAAGCACTCAGAGTATGTCAAGATTTCCCCTAGGTTAGATAGTGGTGTTTAGGGAGTCTTTTCCTTGGCAAAAATATCCTAAGCCAAAAGCCTTTGTTTAGTACCAGTCATCCCTGCATTAGTTCCTAATTTGCAAAACAAGTCTTGAACCATCCATAGGTCACACACCACTAAGAGGTCACTTTGTCTCATGTCGGAAGAAGTTCAAAAAAATCTAGTTCAGGAAAATACAAGGTTGCTCATTATCTGATGAAATATGCTTCGCTCAAGCGCACTCTCTTTGAAACACCAAAAGATCTCTCCTAGGTTCAAATTCATATGTTTTTACATCTCTGCATGGATGTAATTGTAATGCTCATCAATGTGAAAGAGAGCAAAAGGACAAAGTCAAAAGGGTCCTTCATGTTGAATTAGTTTGCCATCAGTAAAAAAAAATGAAATACAGTAAGTGAAGGGCTACCAATAGGTATGGTTTGAAAGCCAAAGTTGCCTGAAGAATAGAGAGTAGCCTCCAAGTCATATGAATGCAAAAGGCTAATGTTATGCTAATCAGCTGTGTTTCAGCATCTCCTCCAAAAATAAATTTCAACATGCCTCTGCAAACACAGTCAAAGGAGGCTAGTCAACTATGTCTAGCAAGAAAATACTCCACATATACAGGTCATATGGTTTATGGTCTAAGGGTTCACAGGGATGTTTTACTAAGGATATATATCTCAGACCATGTCTCATAAAGAAAAATGTCAAATTTCACCTTCTTGCCTATCTGATATGAAACCAAGCAGAGACATATGATTGGCAGAAAGGTGATATAATTCTGAAATAGATGAAATGACATATCTATAGCGAGAACCTCCGCCAATAAAAGAGCAGATGGTTGAAAGCACAGTGATAACCCCCTTCATTAAAAAGTATATGGTTAGAAGACATCATGGTAAAGCCTCCTCCAATCAAGAGTAGATGGTTGGGAACATGATAAAAATCTCCTTCATTTAAAAGCAGAGGGTCAAGATGTTTTAAGCGACTTCAGAAATTATAGGTCACCTCCTCCCAAGATATGAACAAAAGATGCATCAGTAGTGTTTTCAAATGATGTTTGAGCAATTTTCCTATCAGAAATACAAAGTTGAAAATCAGTGGTGTGTCAATGAGAGTTCATAAGTCAAAAACCTATTCCATATCATAAGAAAAATCTTATTTGAGAGACATAGCATGATGGTGTTAAAGGGCTTTGATCCTACATTTATGAAAACCTCGCCCAAAGGATAAATTGCAGGTTACAATTTGGACTAAACAATCGTCTTATGAGTGGTGAAATTGACAGACCTAAAAGCTCAGGTTCTAGTCTTGTCTGCAAAATGGTATAAGGGACAGTCCACCTAGATGACGCATGACAAAAGGGCATTCTTGCTTGTTGGACAAATCCATTGTGGTTTATCATAGGCTAAATCCCTCCAAGTGATGAATGAAAGGAAAAACCTCAAGAAGCCACCCTTGTTTTAGATCATTCAAAAAAGGAGAGGGAATATTTTCAAGATAGATATATTTTCATTATTTGAAGGCCCTTTTTCATTTTAAAGTTAAGGACGCAACCACGTCTTCACATAAGCATAGGTGGTAACACTTGCAGGCTTTTTCTTTCAGTACAAATAAATGTTTATACGCAGTCAAAAAAAAAAATATTAATAAAAGGTGCCTAACAGCATTGGCAAACTTCAACAATGGCTTTTTTTCATAAAGGGCAGAGGGACAACTTTTCAAATGTTTACATTATGGAACAGCTCATTCAAAGGGTCAAAATGTGTGAAGCCATGTTTCACTTACAGTCAAATAAGACCTCCATCAGTAGATGAGGAGAAAGGCCTCACATAAGTCTGAAGCATCATTTGTAAAGGCTGCAACAATGGTCATATGATAAATTTTCCATGATTGAATAATCTAAGAAGGACACAGCTTCTATAGCCCTGCTATACCAATCAGAGTGTTACGGTTACCTCTTTGTAAACCAACCAAAATCAACATGGTGAAAAGGCCTATTCACTTCATAAACAACAGTGGACATATGAGTATTTGTTTGCAAATGATTGTTGTGAAATATTTGTTTGAATTTTTTTTCTTAATATCATAACCTTGGTAAAGGTTCCCACAGGGTTACTTCTTGTATTGAAAGTTTCTTCATAGGATCATTATGGAGAAAATATAGTTTAGAGGAATGAAACAGTTGTAAAAAGACTACCCCAAATTGCAAATATACCTATACTTTCTATTCAAAAGGAGGTTTTTCATTTTTCGTTTTAAAAAAGAAAAAACAACAAGGAGATAGAGGAGGTTTAAAACCCTCACAAGCTATAAAAGCCCGAGAAAATATATTTTTGTGACATTTCGCACTTTTGGTTGAAGGAGAGAAATGAGGTCAAGTAAAAAATTGAAGTGTGTTTTATGAGCGGCGTGCCTGTTACATAGCGCGGCACGCCTGTAAGAAGCTTCAGTGTATTTTTATAAAGGGTGCGGCATGGCTGTAGACAAGCACGGCATGCCTGTGCCTGGTGCCCGGTTAGCCTCTGAACAACCGGTGTTAGCCTCTGAACGTGGCACATTCACACCCAGCGCACAATGTTATCCTCTGAACGCGGCTTTCACGCCTGAACAACACGATGCCCAGTGTTATCCTCTGAATGGCCCAGTGCCAGGCACCCGAGCCACTATCAACACTGGTCACCAAATAACTTCCAAAGGTGCTGAAAATTTTTCCCACAGTGTTTTCATCTCCAATACATCAACATGATTTGAGAACGGTATTTATGACTCTTAAAACCATTTGAGTTTGAGTTCGAGGGAGGGTTTAAAACAAATTTCAAAGGATAAATAGTGATAAAATGCAAGGGCTTTTTTTAGTTTAGAGAAGGGCTTCTTACTATGATTACAATAGATGAACAGTGGTTAAAGAAGGATTAAATATGCCAATTTGAAAGGTCTTTTTGTGCTTTAAAGTAGCAAAGAATGTGTGTAGTCTCCACAAACACAAAACAGAGCTTGTAAAAGGTCTCATAACCGGCTTGAAGGAGTATTTTAAAAACAATGTTTTTCATGAGCGCCTTTTACTTCAAATAGCCCAAAAGATCATTTATTTCAAAGGAACAATGTTTGCCAAAGAAGATAGTAATTTGGAGGAACAATATTACCAGTTTGAAAGAAGTTGTGTTAACCTTTAAGAAAAAAACATAGATTGCAAAAAGGCAGTGTTTGAGGGGAAGAGTCTTTGTGCCAAAACAAAAGGAGATTTTTCTTCAAAAACCACAAACATATCTTGTTATAAAACCTCTGTACTCAAAAACAATACTAAGGAGGTGAAATTGTTTTCATTTAGCTAAAACTTGTTTGCTAAACTCAAAGAAAAAACAGTGATCATTAAGGGGAGACAGGGTTGTTTTGAAGGCTTATTACTCAGTGACAAGGGGGGCTACCTTTATGTTTTAAAAAAAACAATAATCATCAAAGAAGGGCAGTTTACTAAAAGGGATAACATAGTGTTTTTCTAAGAGTAAAAAGTGTTTTGATTAAGAGCATTTTTCAAAAAACACCTAAACAATTTTTCATTGGTGAGTCAGTAAAGGATATCAAAAGAAAAATGCCTCCTAAGAAAGATAGCAGGAGTGGTTATCACAAAAGTTATGAGCCTTTTTCAACTCAGGAAGTGAATGCATCCCCTTCAGTGCTCTTTAACTTTCATGAAGTAGGATGCTTGGAATTTTTCCAAAAGGTTAAAGAAGTGAAAAGTCATCTCACTTTGACACATTTGTTTGATTTAAAGCTACAAGGGAAGCATGTTCATCTAGCAGGTTTTGATTTCAAGCTCTCTCCTAGGGCTATCTCCAAAGCTACCAAAATTCCATATATCGGAGAAAAATGGTTCAAGTAAACATACCTAGATTTGAATCACTACAAACCCTCCTTAAAACTAGAACATCAGGATGCTTGCGCAGCTATTTTTCCTTTTTCCTACTTGTTGACCAGCTATGCTCCTCTCATGAAAATCATCATAAAGTATTTCACATGCGAAGGGAGGTTTTCCTGGGTTTATTCTTACCATATCATGCTCCTTATGCACTTCACAAGAACTCAATTTCTGAACCTACCTTTTTTCCTCTATAGAATCATTGACAAGATGGCCTCTACTGTCCAAAAGAAGCCCTACTCTCAACAGCAAGCTTGTCTATTTCATCATTCCCTTATCAAGATCATCATCCTCCATCAACTTGAGAAAAATGGAGTTTCTTGGGACTCTTTCATTTCACATCCCGATTTCACCACTATGTCTTCATCTCATGCGCCTCCCTCACCATACATTCATCATGTTTCTCCTTCTTCTAGTAAATCCACTCCTAAGAAACAAAAATCTCCTATGATTGAAAGTGAAGAAGAGCAATGTGAGAAGGGGCAAAACAGTGATCAAGAAGAGCAAAGTGAGAAGGGGAAAAACAGTGATCAAGAAGGACAAAGTGAAGGACAAGCTAGTGATGAGGAAGGGAAAAATGAAGAATATAAGCATGACAATGAACATCAAGAAGGAAATGATGAATAGCTTGAACAAATTAATGTAGAGCACAGCAGTCATGAGGAGGAACATGTTAACAGCCCACACAGCAGTGGGCATAATGGTAATGAGGCACAAAAAAGTGAAGGTACAGAGCCCAATAGTCATGAAGAAAGCAAGGACAGAAATGAACAAGGCAACCCTCAAGGAGACATACAAGGTGACAACCAAAACACTTATGAGGAGGGTCAAGACAGTCCTCAAAGGGACACTTGTGATGAAAAACAAGAAAGCCCTCCAGCCATCAAGGATGATGACAATCAAACCCCAAATAGTGAGCATTCCAAAGAGGGCAGCATAGAGCAAAAGGGCCAAATCAGTGACCATGAGCATATCAGTGATAAAGACAAACAAGGAAATCTTCAAAAGGAGGAAAACAATGACAAAGATGATGATGGAAGCAGCACTGTTAAAGACCAAGTAGATCATGTGCTAGTTGCCTCTCCTAGGGAGGGGGCCATGACTCTTCCTCCGAAAGTGAAAAAGCCTAGAAGCACTAGATTAGAAAAGAAAAAGGCCACTCCAGCAGTAACTCCCATTGTTACTATGGCACTCTGAAGCAAAGGAAAGCTGCCCAAGCAACCTATCATCAAAGTGCCAAGAAGGACAATGACCAAGAAACCTATCCAAGGCAAAGGGAAGGAAAAAGAGGAGAGTAGTCATGAAAAGGAAAGGGAGTTTGACATCATCTAGATAGACAGTGATGATGGGGATAATGAAGCTAAAATTCTTGAAACTATTTTACTAAACAGAGAGGCACAAATTCATGACCTAAGGGCTGATCTAGAGAGGTCAAAGGACCTCATACATGTTCTACAAACACAAAACAAGAAAATGAATGTTCAAATGGTAGTTTATGAGGCCCGAGCTTTTAAGTACCAAAGGGGAGCCTCCAAAGAACAAGTCAAGTTGGAATAGCCTATGGGTGAATTCAATGACACTGACAAAGAATAACAACCAAAGAGGAAGAGGCTTAGGACTGTGGGTCTCAAAAGAGCTTTGGAGAAACTGAAAGAAGAAGAGGAAACCCTTGTCCGATATTTTCCTCTTACTTCTTTACTTGCCTGAGAAATAGAAAATAATAGAGAAGCATGGCTTGAAAGGGAAAATAAACACTTCGAGGATAAGTTAGAAAGAGCTAACAAATACTTAAGCCTTCAAAATAAAATGACCGGGCACTACAAAAAGCTAAATCAATTTTCTCGATGGAAATTGAAGGTTACACAAGAAAAGCTCAAGGCGGCCCGAAAGAGGCACCCGGTAGAAAAAGTGGGGAAAGGCACATCAAAGCTTGAAATTTTGGCCTCCACTTCTCTACATGCTTCTGAAAACCCATGAGGGGTTTGCTTGCCAAAATTGGGCATATTTTGACAAGATTTTGTTTTTTGACATTTTTGGGCCTATTTGCAGAAAATTGTGGGCATCCCCATTTTTGTTTGAAGCATCCTCAGAGGTTGAAAGTGGTATAATTGGAAGTATTAAATTATGGGGCATGTACTCAGAAAATTTCAGATCAATTGAAGATGTTTTGGTCCCCCAAAGAGGCGAAAAATAGTCACTTTTTCAACACTCTGCCTCGCATATCAGCAAGGGCTAATTTCTGGGGTTTTCCACTCCAGTCAGTTTTTCACAGACTTCTAGTGATCAGTTTGGGGAAACCAAGTATTTTAAGAAACTATACATCCAAGGCTTTTCAAAAAGCCATCACAAGCCTCATTTTGACATCGAGAGGTCCTTCAAAATTTTCCCACAATACAGGGAATTTTCTGTTGTTATATTTCCGAAGCATTTTTGTGAAAAATGCAGTTTTCTGAAGTGGCTTTTCCAAATGTGCGTTTATCCTTTTTTGGCCATTTTCAGTTGGGAAAATTCAATTTAATTTCCTTTTTTAGCATTTTTAAGATATTTTTATAGATATTTTGTGCCTTGGGCTTTGCAAATCCTCAAGGACAAAATCAGATATTTGTATTAGGCCAATGAGCTTGCTAGCTGCACTAGGAGGTTTTCCTTCTCTTTGGCCATTATATTCCAAGAGATTTCATTGTAAATGAGGCTGAAATTGATGATATAGAGAAATATATGGTTATACAAGCTTGGAAGAAATACTTTGTCTCATGCATTGGATAGTTTCTTGAATGTTTTGGATGGTGAAAGAGGACTGCTGTAGGATTCCTTGACTTGGTAAAATGGTATAGTGTTCCTTCTCTATTATGTTTCCTTAGTTATCATACACATTTTCATGTTCTCTTGCTTGCTGTAGGATAGTAAAGAATAGATTTGAGACATTCTCATGGAGGCACCTCAGATTTCCTGATTCATTACACTTCTATGTTTGTCTTCTTTCTTAGTTATGTCAAATGAATTCTTAAATGCTCTTTGATACCCTAAGAACTTGTTCTTAGTTGCATTAATGGTTATCATGTATGCTAATTAGTATGATTTGTGGTACACCCTGTTTACTCCTTAGTTAACCAAAACCCCATTACTGAAACCTTTCTCTGAATGTTTTATTGTCCTAGTTGAACCAAAGAGGTCTTGTATCGATCTTTCCCTTTGCCTGTAATCTGCAATCTTAGTTCAAAGTGCCCAATAGCTCAAAATATGATGTCTAGGAGTTCCCTCTTCGTAGCTTGAGTTATTTTTTTGTCTTAATTGTTTTTCCCCAAAGTTTGATGGCGATTTTCCTAAAGTTAGAGAGTCTTATACCTCTATGTATCACCTGAATGTTTATTTTATGCATCTATCAGTTCAAAGTTACATTTATCGTGATTAATGGTTAGCCCTACCACATGGATGTCTACTGCAAAACTATTTATGCCTAAAATTCTTTGTCCTTCACAAAACCTAGTGTCCATCCCATTTCACTCCACCTAAAAATCCATTTTACCTTGACCAAATCGGCCCTTCAATATACCTTGTCCACCATTTGAGGCTTTCTCGACCTTTTCGACCCCATAGCCCAGTTGATCTAACAATATTTTTATCTATTTAAAACTTTGATCAGTTCCTCCCTCAAAAACCCTAAAACAAACTAAAAACAAACTTAACAACTAGCCTAAATTCAAATACATAAGAAGCAAACGAATATACATCCCTTGCACAAATAGAGAGAGCCCTCTCTAAGTGTAGGAAGGCTAGGTCCTTGGGCTCCAAATTTTTTTTGATGTTACCCTATCACTTGGCTTTCCAATCTGCCAAATCATGGGACCCTAACATAATGACGATCACGGTGGGACTCTGAGTTAGGGACAATCTAAGTACACCTTAAGACTCTAGAAATCCCTTGTCTTCAAGAATATCTAGTGAATCAGCCACCTCATCACCACCCTAACAAAATGGTGATCACGGTGGGACTTACTGAGTACATAATAGTCTAATAAACTCTTGTAGATTCATTAGTCTTCCAAAATTTAAAACAAGCAAGCAGCCCATAGAATCATTTAGAGTAAACTCTTTTTTCTTCACCACCCTAGAAAAGTGATGAATCAGGTTTAGAACACTCTTACAAACCTAGGCTGCACATAAAAAACTCAGAAAACCCCAGAAAACACCCCTAGATTGGATTTTCCCAGTTATTGGTGGTGGACCATAAGTACATATCTATCAAAAAAACAAGAAAAAATCCACCTGGCGACTCCACTAGCCTCTAGTAGGCCTAATACTCCATAAAAACCAAAAATTTCATAAGTCATACTATTCTGTTGACCCATCTTTCCCAAAAAACTCAAAATTCTTAGTACAACCTCTGAAATAAGTGACAAACTAAGTATAACTTAGCAATCCAGAAAGCTTCACCTAAACATAGGAAATCAACAGAATAAACTTGCAAATAGAACCATAGCTTTCCCAATAGTCTAGCAAATTGTTGAAACTAAGTGTTAAGCCTTTTTGCAAGTTTCCACATCAAATTTTGCTAGAAATTTTTTTCCCAAAAGCAGCTTTGTCAGTATTGGTGGTGGACCATAGATCTCAAGAAAATCCACCTGGCGACTCCACTAGCCTTCATTTTTGTTTTTACCCATTCTTCACATTAGCGAAACCCCTAGACCCAAATCCCCCGATCATAGTTGATGACCCAGAAAATATTTTTTGAAAAACTTCTAAAAATGGCAACTTAGCTACCGATAGGACCATCCACAAAGCAAGCTCTGTACCTAAACATCTCACATCCTTGCAAGATTCCTAGTTTGACTTAAGTTCGGCAAAAACTCTTTTTAGAAGCAAGTCACAAAGTAAAATTAACCTTGATGATATTGAGCCCTTAGATTTGCAATAGAGTCCTAGCAGAGAATCCTCACCCACTACACCTCCTAATTTTCAGCTTCTCCACCATTTTGGCTCTTATCACCCCAAATCTTCTCATAATTAGTCCACAAGTCCAAGTACCTCTTCCACACCCATTCAGACCACCACTGTGCAAATCCCCTCATCTCATCCTACAAGTCCTCGTAATATAAATCTACCATTAGCTCCCGCCATGGCAGCTTGGTATGTGCCCTTAGTGTTACCACAACCTTTGGCACCTTTGCAACATGATTAACAATCCAAAATCCCGCACTTCACCAGGGCTGAGGCTACTACTGCCCAACAACATGTGGATAGAATTAGTGATGCCTTTGAATACATGGAAATAGAATATGAGACCATAAGGATGAGGATTTTTTCCCAAAGCCTAGGTGGAGAACCCAAGAAATGGTTTAAAATCTTAGCTCTGAATAGTATACATGATCTCCCATCACTCTACCAAACCTTCATAAACAAGTGGGAAATTAGTAAAAACCCCATCCAAATCCTTTCTGAATATAACAATCTTAAAAGGGATAATGGGGAAAGTGTTTGGGAGTATTGCACTAGGTTCAACAGTGTTTATAACGTCCTCTCGCCTCACTTCAAACCCCCACTTGGCTCAGCATTGGAAAAATTTCCTAAAAGTTTCGACCCAGATATGACATACCAACTAAGAGACAAGGACCCCGCAACTTTAGAAGAAATGCAAAAAGTGGCTATTAGTACAGAAGTCAACCTAGCTGAAAAGAGAGCTAGGATGAGATCAGAAAAGAAAGTCACATACCAAGATGAGGTCGCCCCTTCGGTCTCTTCCTCGGATCCTAGAATAGATAGCCTGGTTAGATCCATGGAGAAAATGTGGGAAAAGATAAGTGAAAAAGCACCTCTTAGGGACAACCATCCAAACCCTCAAAATAGGAACCGGAACCAAAACTTTAGAAGAGACTCGCCTCAAAACAAACCAAGAGAAAATGACCAAAAAATCAGACCACCTTTCAATGAAAACTATGTTGATGAGGAAGAAAGAGATACAGAACCAATTGATGAAAGTCACTTAAACTTGATAGGTTCTAATAGTGAGGGTGAGGTTTTCCTCACAGAAGAAGAACAAGTTTTCTTCTCTCCAAATCAAAGTGAAACAAATTATGAGGACCCCGAAGATCCTGATATAGGATTACAAAACGCCATAATGGAAGCTCATAGGAAATACGATCTTAGGAGTAGGAAAAACCAAGATAACTCTAAGAAAGGTAGCTCAAACACTGCTGTTACTAAAACCCCCGATACCATTCTTAAAATAATAACATATAGTAACAAAATCATGGCCAAGATAACTGACCAAAACAAAGACAAAGCTAGTCAGGAAAGCCTTGATCCAAGCTTTCCTAGTACCTCTACTAAGATTCCTGAAACAACTGTATTGAACAAAATCCCAAATTAACATGAGAAAATTAAGAATATAGAGAAAATCATGGATGAAAAAACTGAAGCAAATCTATCTAAACTACAAACACCCTTCAGTTTTGAAGGGAAAATCGCCAAAATTAAGATCACCATGCCTCTCACTGAACTTATTTCCCAAAGCTCTTACAAATCCCAAGTTCAAAAAGTCCTAAACATAGGAAATGATGCAGATACCTTACACCTAGCTGATGATACCCCTGAGGTGTTGTTTGGTCCAAAAATAGAAGGAAAATATTAAGAAGGAACCACTCTTCCTTTCTACATCAGCCTAAATATACATGACCAAATCCTACACAACGCCATGCTGGATTCTGGGGCCTCTCACAATCTCATGCCAAAAGTTGTAATGGAAAGATTAGGCCTAGAAATAAAAAAGCCTTATAAAGACTTATATTTGTTTGATTCGAGCAGAGTCAAGTGTCTAGGCCTGATCAAAGATCTTTGTTTCAGTTTGGCCCAAATACCTGCAAAACACCTAGTCATGGACATAGTGGTAGCAGACATCCCTCCCAAGTACAGAATTCTTTTATCCAAATCTTGGGTGACCAAGCTTCAAGGTAATATTCAACTAGATATGTCCTACACCACCATTCTTGTGTTTAACCAAACAAGGATACTGTATCGAGAATCACACATGAAATATATGGTCAGTAGCCAAGAAAGGCCAGATAACATCCCGATGTATTCCTTGCATTCAAATATAAATTCCTTCATTTTACACACTGATGAAGAAATTGATGAACAGTCACGAGAAATTAAAACAAATCTAGACACACCACGTCAGCCACCCCAGATTCTTTATGATGAGTTGGATACTCAAAATTATCATAACCCTAAGCAGTTATGTCTTGAAGAGAGAAAAAACATTATACACCCTCAAGCAAACTGCTCAAACCAAGGAGAAACATCAACAGTACCATCAAGAAACTTTTTCAGAATAGAGGCGCTAGAAGACTTGCATATTACAAACCTCTTTGGAAATCAGGGGTAGGGGAGCCTAATGTTCTTACCATACCTAAATTCTTCATCATCTCATAACTTTACCTCCCCAAATGAAACCTTGACTATAGCCAAAACTGCTAAAGATCCGAGAAAAATGTCTAATAAACTTGATATGAAGGGATATGATGACTGCAGTCCAAATATACCTGAGTTGATTGAACTAGCTAACATTCTGTCACTTCACCAAATATTTAGAATTGCTAGAATTTTCAAGATTGTTCAAGATACTAGTACATGTTGGGAAAACAATGTGAAACACTATGACACTGCCATCATTTCAAAAAACAACTTTGACAGAAGAAAATACAAAAATCTTGATCGAACATTAATAATCAAAGACAAGACAGCTGGACATAGGATCTGTGTTGATTTCAAAAACACAAATACACACCCTTGGAACATAATTTATATCCTTCCTGCAAAAGACCATACTATACAAATGATAGGTGCTTCTAATCATATGTCTTTACAAAGTAATGTTTCAGGGTGTCATCAATTAATTCCTTTGCAAAGAGAATAACTCAAAGATCTTTTCAAATATGTTGGAAGCAGTTTCATCTTCAAACCCAGAATTGAAAAACCACCAGACACTAAATACATGTTCTTGAAGGCCATGTTTCCAATTCTAAAGTTCTTCATTATGATGTACCTTAACGATGTCATCATATTCTTTAAAAATGACAAAGAATAGCTGCATTATTTGAAAAAGATGTACATCAAAAGGAGAAGTGGAGATCAAAGGTATAAAGAAGTATAGTAGGAAGACACAGGGTTGTTTAGAGATTCATGCATGAATCCTTATTTTATGCTTGCAAGAGAAAACTTTCCAAAATTTTCTTTTCAAGAGCATGAGGAGATCCTTATGAAGATAAGATGCTCAAGTTTCACAGTTTTCATGAGTTTTAGTTTCAATTTTTTTCAAATCATTTTACATATCATTGTTTGAGGAAATAAATCAAAAAATACAAAATACAAAAACAATAGAAAAGTAGAAAAAGAGGGCGGTTTGGAAAACAGTAGAAAAGCCCCATGTTCAAAAAAGAGTCATGCTAAAAGTGCGCAAGTCTAAATGCCACTACTAGTGCTCAAAAGATGTCTTGTTCAGTTATCTAGCCTAATCATTATTGAACATGTTTTAAATTCATTGCTGATAAGTTAGTGAAAGAAGGGATAGTCAAATTATGTAAGCTTGATTGGTCAAAGAAAGTAGATTAGGAAAAGATACTAGTTCCACATGCTCAAAACAGAACCAAAGAGGAAAACATGGATGAAAAACAAACTATGTATCCTAGCCATGATTTTTCTAAATCTTATTTTCATGAAAAATAATATTTGTGTGCAGCTTGTCTTTTACGCCACAAATACATGACAAATAAGACTGTCTAATCCTGATTTGGTCATTTTTCAATTTCATGTTTTATTTTAGTGAATCAAATCCTGTCAAATAGCTTAATCTTGACAGTCGATCTAGCATAGGTAGAGAAACAAAGGAGTTCATCAATTTAATCTGAACTCCCGACAGATATAAGTGTAGCAGTAGATAATTTTTCTTTTGTCAAAAAAATTATATCTTGTCAAGGGTTGCTAGCTCAAATGCACCTAAAAGAAGAAAAAATTCTAGGAAATAATAGCTGGGTAGGTAGAGATGACTTGATGTTAATCATGCTGTCAATTTTCAGAAATAACATCAAGAAAGGAAGAGTTTTGTGCCAAGGGATAATGCAATGGTCTTCACAAGCTAGAGATCTGCAATTCTGGACACCTCCTGAAAAAAGAGCTACCCTCCCCAAATGGAGCCACTGTTAGTCATCAATATTTTTCACCTGTTGTTGATGACTAGTTTCCTTAGCTTAGTTTTCTAGAAGATGATCTCAAAACTGTCAAATCTGTCATCTAGAAAACACCCCAAAAAGAATTTTGTCCTCCTACCCCTTCCTATCAGCCTATAATGAGAAAAAACCCCATTTGTCAAGTCCTATCTGGTTTCAGCAAAATAACCCTGTTTATAGCTATCATAGCTGAAAGATATCTGCTGTCATTTACCCTTATTCCTCAATCCATTCATTATCCCAACTTTTTATAAAGTGTCTGCAACCCTATCCCTGGTCATCTGTCATTTGAAAAATCTAATTATATAAAAGAAAACACTCAGAGTATGTCAAGATTTCCCCTAGGTTAGATAGTGGTGTTTAGGGAGTCTTTTCCTTGGAAAAAATATCCTGAGCCAAAAGCCTCTATTCAGTACCAGTCATCCCTGAATTAGTTCATAATCTGCAAAACAAGTCTTGAACCATCCATAGGTCGCACACCACTAAGAGGTCACTTTATCTCATGTCGGAAGAAGTTCACAAAAATCCAGTTCAGGAAAATACAAGGTTGCTCACTATCTGATGAAATATGCTTCGCTCAGGCACAATCTCCTTGAAACACCAAAAGAGCTCTCCAAGGTTCAAATTCATATGTTTTTACATCTCTGCATGGGTGTAATTGTAATGATCATCAATGTGCAAGAGAGCAAAAGGACAAAGTCAAAAGGGTTCTTCATGCTGAATTAGTTTGCCATCAGTAAAAAAGATGAAATACAGTAAGTAAAGGGCTGCCAATAGGTATGGTTTGAAAGCCAAAGTTTCCTGAAGAACAGAGAGTAGCCTCCAAGTCATATGAATGCAAAAGGCTAATGTTATGCTGATCAACAGTGTTTCAACATCTCCTCCAAAAAGAAATTTCAACATGCCTCTGTAAACACAGTCAAGGGAGGTCAGTCAACTATGTCTAGCAAGAAAATACTCCACATATACAAGTCATATGGTTTATGGTCTAAGGGTTCACAGGAATGTTTTACTAAGGATATATATCTCAGAACATGTCTCATAAAGCAAAATGTCAAATTTCACCTTCTTGCCTATTTGATATGAAACCAAGTAGAGACATATGATTGGAAGAAAGGTGATACAATTTTGAAATAGATGAAATGACATATCTACAGTGAGAACCTCTTGCAGTAAAAGAACAGATGGTTGAAATCACAGTGATAACCTCCTTTATTAAAAAGTAGATGGTTAGAAGGCATCATGGTAAAGCCTCCTCCAATCAAGAGCAGATGGTTGGGAACATGATAAAAACCTCCTTCATTTAAAAGAAAAGGGTCAAGATGTTTTAAGTGACTTCAGAAATTATAGGTCACATCCTCCCAAGAGATGAACAAAATATGCATCAGTAGTGTTTTCAAATGATGTTTGAGCAATTTTCTTATCGAAAATACAAAGTTGAAAATCAGTGGTGTGTCAATGAGAGTTCATAAGTCAAAAACCTATTCCATATCACAAGAAAAAGCTTATCTAAGAGAGATAGCATGATGGTGTTAAAGGGCTCTGATCCTGCATTTATGAAAACCTCCCCCAAAGGATAAATCGCAGGTTACAATTTGGACTAAACAATCCTCTTATGAGTGGTGAAATTGAAAGACCTAAAAGCTCAAGTTCTAGTCTTGTCTGCAAAATGGTATAAGGGACAGTCCACCTAGATGACTCATGAAAAAAGGGCATTCTTGCTTGTTGGACAAATCCATTGTGGTTTATCATAGGCTAAATCCCTCCAAGTGATGAATTAAAGGCAAAACCTCAAGAAGCCACCCTTTTTTTAGATCACTCAAAAAAGCAGAGGGCATACTGTCAAGATAGATATATTTGCATTATTTGAAGGCCCTTTTTCATTTTGAAGTTAAGGACGCAACCACGTCTTCACATAAGCATAGGTGGTCATACTTGTAGGGTTCTTCTTTCAGTAGAAATAAAGGTTTATATGCAGTTAAAAAGAAAATATTAATACAAGGTGCCTAACAACATTGGCAAACTTCAATAATGGATTTTTTTCACAAAGGGCAGAGGGACAACTTTTCAAATGTTTACATTATAGAACAACTCATTCAAAGGGTCAAAATGTGTGAAGCCATGTTTCACTTACAGTGAAAGAAGACCTCCATCAGTAGACGAGGAGAAAGGCCTCACATAAGTCTGAAGGGCCATTTGTAAAGGCTGCAACAGTGGTCATATGATAAATTTTCCATTATGGACTAATCTAAGAAGGACACAACTTCTATAGCCCTGCTATACCAATCAAAGTGTTACAGTTACCTCTTTGCAAACCAACCAAAATCAACATGGTGAAAAGGCCTATTCACTTCATAAACAAGAGTGGACATATGAGTATTTGTTGGCAAATGACTATTGTGAAATGTTTGTTTGAAATTTTTTTCTAAATATCATAACCTTGGTATTGAAAGTTTCATTCATAGGATCATTATGGAGAAAATATAGTTTAAAGAAATGAAACAGTTGTCAAAAGACCACCCCAAATTGAAAATATACCTATACTTACTATTCAAAAGGAGGTTTTTCATTTTTCATTTTAAAAAAGAAAAAAAAACAAGGAGATAGAGCAAGTTTAAAACATTCACAAGCTATAAAAGCCTGAGCAAATAGAATTTTGTGAAATTTCGCACTTTTGGTTGAAGGAGAGAAACAAGTTCAAGTAAAAAATTGAAGTGTGTTTTATGCACGGTGCACCTGTTACATAGTGTGGCATGCTTGTAAGAAGGTTCAGTGTATTTTTATAAAGGGCATGGCGCGCCTGTAGACAAGCGCGACACACCTATGCCCGGTGCTCAGTTAGCCTCTGAATGCAGCACGTTCACGCCCGGTTCCCAGTGTTATCCTCTAAACGTCGCGTTCACGCCTGAATGGCCTGGCACCCAGTGTTATCCTCTGAATGGCCTCGTGCCCAGACTCTCGGGCCATTATCAACACTGATCACCAAATAACTTCCAAAGGTGCTGAACATTTTTCCCATAGTGTTTTCATATCCAATACATCAACATGCTTTGAGAAAGGTATTTATGACTCTTAAAACCATTTGAGTTTGAGTTCAAGGGAGGGTTTAAAACAAATTTCAAATGATAAATAGTGATAAAATGCAAGGGCTTTTGTTAGTTTAGAGAAGGGCTTCTTACTATGATTACAATAGATGAACAATGGTTAAAGAAAGGTTAAATATGCCAATTTGAAAGGTCTTTTTGTGCTTTAAATTAGCAAAGAATGTGTGTAGTCTCCACAAACACAAAATAGAGTTTGTAAAAGGTCTCATAACCAGCTTGAAGGAGTATTTTTAAAACAGTGTTTTTCATGAGCGCCTTTTGCTTCAAATAGCCCAAAAGATCATTGATTTCAAAGGAACAATGTTTGCCAAAGAAGATAGTAATTGGGAGGAACAATGTTACCAATATGAAAGAAGTTGTGTTAACCTTTAAAAAAAAAAACAGATATTGCAAAAAGGCAGTGTTTGAGGGGAAGAGTCTTTGTGGCAAAGAAAAAGGATATTTTTCTTCAAAAACCACAAACATATCTTATTATAAAACCTCTGTACTCCAAGACAGTACTAAGGAGGTGAAATTGTTTTCATTTAGCTAAAACTTGTTTGCTAAAATCAAAGAAAAAATAGTGATCATTAAGGGGAGATAGGGTTGTTTTGAAGGTTTATTACTCAGTGACAAGGGGGGTTGCCTTTATGTTTTAAAAAAAACAATAATCATCAAAGAAGGGCAGTTTACTGAAAGGGATAACACAGTGTTTTTCTAAGAGTAAAAAGTGTTTTGATTAAGATCCTTTTTCAAAAAACACCTAAACAAGTTTGCCTTGGTGAGTCAGTAAAGGATATCAGAAGCAAAATGCCTCCTAAGCAAGATAGCAGGAGTGGTTATCACAAAAGGTATGAGCCTTTTTCAACTCAGGAAGTGAATGCATCCCCTTCAGTGCTCTTTAACTTTCATGAAGTAAGATGCTTGGAATTTTGCCAAAAGGTTCAAGAAGTGAAAAGTCATCTCCCTTTGACACATTTGTTTGCTTTAAAGCTGCAAGGGAAGCATGTTCATCTAGTAGGTTTTTATTTCAAGCTCTCTCCTAGGGCTATCCCCAAAGCTACCAAAATTCCATATATTAGGGAAAAATGGTTCAAGAAAACATACCTAGATTTGAATCACTACAAACCCTTCTTAAAACCAGAACATCGAGATGCTTGCCTAGCTATTTTTCCTTTTTCCTACTTGTTGACCATCTATGCTCCTCTCATGAAAATAATCATAAATTAGTTCACATGCGAAGGGAGGTTTTCCTGGGTTTATTCTTACCATATCAAGCTCCTTATGCACTTCACAAGAACTCAATTGTTGAACCTACCTTTTTTCCTCTATAGAGGCATTGACAAGATGGCCTCTACTATCCAAAAGAAGCCCTCCTCTCAACAGCAAGCTTGTCTATTTCATCATTCCCTTATCAAGATCATCATCCTCCATCGACTTAAGAAAAAGGGAGTTTCTTGGGACTCTTTCATTTCACATTTTGATTTCGCCACTACTTCTTCATCTCATGCGTCACCCTCACCATCCACTTATCATGTTTCTCCTTCTTCTAGTAAATCCACTCCTAGGAAACAAAAATCTCCTATGATTGAAAGTGAAGAAGAGAAAAGTGAGAAGGGGAAAAAAATTGATCAAGAAGAGCAAAGTGAGAAGGGGAAAAATAGTGATCAAGAAGGACAAAGTGAAGGAAAAGCTAGTGATGAGGAAGGGCGAAATGAAGAATCTAAACATGAGAGTGAAAATCAACAAGGAAATGATGAAGAGCTTGAACAACTTAATGCAGATAAAAGAATTCATGAGGAGGAACATGTTGACAGCCCACACAACAGTGAGCATAATGGTAATGAGGCACAAAATAGTGAAGGTACAGAGCCCAACAATCATGAAGAAAGCAGGGACAAAAATGAACAAGGCAACCCTCAAGGAGAAATACAAGGTGACAACCAAAACACTTATGAGGAGTGTCAAGACAGTCCTCAAAGGGACACTTGTGATGAAAATCAAGAAAGCCCTCCAGCTAGCAAGGATGATGATAATCAAACCCCAAACAATGAGCATTCCAAAGAGGGTTGCATAGAGCAAAAGGGCCAAATCAGTGACCATGAGCATATCAGTGATAAAGACAAACAAGGAAATCTTCAAAAGGAGGAAAACAATGACAAAGATGATGATGGAAGCAACAAGGTTAAAGACCAAGTAGAGCATGTGCTAGTTGCCTCTCCGAGGCAAGGGGCCATGACTCTTCGTCCGAAAGTGACAAAGCCTAGAAGCACTAGATAAGCAATGAAAAAGACCACTCTAGCAGTAAATCCTAATGTTACTAGGGCACTCTGAAGCAAAGGAAAGTTTCCCAAGAAACCTATCATCGAAGTGCCAAGAAGGACAAGGGCCAAGAAACCTATCCAAGGAAAAGGGAAGGAAAAAGAGGAGAGTAGTCACGAAAAGGAAAGGGAGTTTGACATCATCCAGATAGACAGTGATGATGGGGATAATGAAGCTAAAATTCTAGAAACTCTTTTTCTGAATAGAGAGGCACAAATTCATGACCTAAGAGCTAATCTAGAGAGGTCAAAGGACCTCATACATGTTCTATAGACACAAAACAAGCAAATGAATGTTCAAATGGAAGTTTATGAGGCCCAGGCTTTCAAGTATCAAAGGAAAGCCTCCAAAGCACAAGTCAAGATGGAAGATCTTATGAGTGAGTTCAATGACACTGAAGAAGAAGAACAACCAAAGAGGAATAGGCCTAGGACTATGGGTCTCAAAAGAGCTTTGGAGAAATAGAAAGAAAAAAGAGGCAGCCCTTGTCCGATCTTTTCCTCTTACTTCTTTACTTGCCCAAGAAATAGAAAATAATAGAGAAGCATGGCTTGAAATGGAAAATAAACACTTGGAGGATAAGTTAGAAAGAGCTAATAGAGACTTAAGCCTTCAAAAGAAAATGACCGGGCACTACAAAAAGCTAAATCAATTTGCTCGAAGGAAATTGAAGGTTACACAAGAGAAGCTCAAGGTGGCCCGAAAGAGGCACTGGGTAGAAAAAGTGGGGAAATGCACATCAAAGCTTGAAATTTTGGCCTCCGCTTCTCTACATGCTTCTAAAAACCCATGAGGGGTCTTCTTGCCAAAATTGGGCATATTTCGACAAGTTTTTGTTTTTTGACATTTTTGGGCCTATTTGCATAAAATCATGGGCATCGCCATTTTTGTTTGAAGTATCCCAAAGGTTGAAAGTGGTATCATTGGATGTATTAAATTTTGGGGCATCTACTCAGAAAATTTCAGATCAATTGATTATGTTTTGGTCCCCCAAAGAGGTGAAAAACAGTTACTTTTTCAACACTCTACCTCGCATATCAGCAAGGGCTAATTTCTAAGTTTTTCCTCTCAGGTCAGCTTTTCATAGAATTATAATGATTATTTTGGGGAAAACCAAGTATTTTCAGAAACTAGACATCTAGGGATTTCCAACGAGCCATCACGGGCCTCATTTTGACATCAGGAGGTCCTTCAAAAGTTGCCCACAAGATAGGGAATTTTCTGCTGTTATATTTCTGAAGCATTTTTGTGAAAAATGCAGTTTTCGGAAGTGGCTTTTTCAAATGTGCATTTAGCCTTTTTTGGCCATTTTTAGTTGGAAAAAGTCAATTTAATTTCCTTTTTTATCATTTTTAAGATACTTTTATAGATATTTTGTGCCTTGGGCTTTGCAAAGCCTCAAGGACAAAATCAGATATTTATATTAGGCCAATGAGCTTGCTAGTTGCTCTAGGAGGTTTTCCTTCTCTTTGTCATTTATATTCCAAGAGATTTCATTGTAAATGAGGCTGAACTTGATGATATAGAGCAATATATGGTTATACAAGATTGGAAGAAATACTTTGTCTCATGCATTGGATAGTTTCTTGAATGTTTTGGATGGTGAAAGGGGACTGCTGTAGGATTCCTTGACTTGGTAAAATGGTATAGTGTTCCTTCTCTGTTATGTTTTCTTAGTTATCATACACATTTTCATGTTCTCTTGCTTGCTGTAGGATAGTAAAGAATAGATTTGAGACATGCCCATGGAGGCACCTCATATTTCATGATTCATTACAGCTTCTATGTTTGTCTTCTTTCTTAGTTATGTCAAATGAATTCTTAAATGCTCTTTGATACCCTAAGAACTTGTTCTCAGTTTCATTAATGGTTATTATGTATGCTAATTTGTATGATTCACGGTACGCCCTGTTTACTCCTTAGTTAACCAAAACCCCATTACTGAAACCTTTCTCTGAAAGTTTGATTGTCGAAGTTGAACCAAAGAGGTCTTGAATCGATCTTGCCCTTTGGCTATACTCTGCAATCTTAGTTCAAAGTGCTCGATAGCTCAAAATATGATGTCTAGGAGTTCCCTCTGCGTAGCTTGAGTTATTTGTTTGTCTTAATTGTTTTTCCCCAAAGTCTGATGGTGATTTTCCTAAAGTTAGATATTCCTATACCTCTATGTATCGCCTGAATGTTTATTTTATGCATCTATTAGTTCGAAGTTACATTTATCATGATTAATGGTTAGCCCTACCACATGGATGTCTATTGAAAAACTATCTATGTTTAAAAGTCTTTGTCCTTCACAAAACCTAGTGTCCATCCCATTTCACTCCACCTAAAGATCCATTTTACCTTGACCAAATCGGCCCTTCAATATACCTTGTCCACCATTTGAGGCTTTCTCAACCTTTTCGACCCCATAGCCCAGTTGATCTAACAGTATTTTTATCTATTTAAAAATTTGATCAGTTCCTCCCTCAAAAACCCTAAAATAAACTAAAAAAACACTTAAAAACTAGCCTAAATTCAAATACATAAGAAGCAAATGAATATAAATCCCTTGCACAAATAGAGAGAGCCCTCTTTGAGTGCAGGAAGGCTAGGTCCTTGGGCTTCAAAGTTGGTTTGATGTTACCCTATCACTTGTCTTGCCAATCTGCCAAATCATGGGACCCTGACAATCAAAATGCCCTCTATGTCTTCCATCCCCTTCCTTATATTCTTGGTGAGCTTCCTCACCCTAGGTCCCACTCATTGAAGATGTTAGTCTCATGCATACACTCCTTCATCATGATTGCATTCTCCTCCATTAATCCTCCACTACCTCCATGACAACGATGTTGATTTGGTCAAGTTTGACCCTGTCCACATGCTTTATCCCTTGTTCACACCCAAAGTGCTTGATTCATTTGATACAATGATCCACCTTCACATAAGAAGTGGTTTTATTCCTATTAAAGAGATTTATTGGTCTCTCTACCCACTTATTCACTGATTTTATTATCAAAAACAAAAATTAATATTCCAACTAGCTGAAAGCTAATTAGGAATATTAAAATCCTCACAACAAGACCCTCATCCTTCAAAAAGAACTAAGAGGAAGGCTAAAAAGGAGAATATCCATAAGGCCAAGAGCATAAAAAAAATATTTCTTCAGTTAAGGTTGGGATAAATTTGGAGAAGGGAGAGAGATCCTCCGTAAATAAGCTTAAATCCATAAAAATGGGGCCTCCTACTTCTCCTTTTCCTAATGTATATACCAGTGCTTGAAGAGGAAGGTCTGCAGCTGTAAAAAAATCTAAAGCATAGGTGCTACCAAAAATTTCTAAAGAAGAGATTCAATAGAAAATGCAGAAAGAGTATCATCCCACAAAGTCTGATGAAAAACTCCTCAACGATGCAAGGTATGAGATCAGTAGCAAGAAAAAGAAAGAGGAGGCTAAACTTGTTGCTGGAACCAGAAAAAGACATATCAGAGATAACAACAAGTTCAGGCTTGATTATAAGGCTCTGCACAATCCAATTTTGTTGACAAAGGTCATTGATGTAGAAGGAAAATATGAAGGGTTAAATACAAAGGAATCTAAGAAGAAATATAAAAGCAAAACCCCTTCATAACCTCAAACATAACCCTCAAAAATAAGAAAGATCCAAAAGGGTTCAAAGGAGGAAAAGACCACTGTCAAAGAAGTAGCCACAAAAACCACAAGATCAAGATCAAGCTTTTGCAGCAAATCAAACTTGGATAAGCTTGTTGAAGTTGTAGCCCACCTGGAAGAAAATAAAAAAAGGTTTCTTGATAAAACACCTTTTTGTTTATCAAGTGAAATTTTGAACATTACCACAGATTTCAAAGTGTATAAGTCTTCACAGGTTTTTCAATGTTTCTATGTGTTTTTGAAAAAGAAATAGAGCATTACCAAAAAATTTAGTAGCATTATATTTTTTTGCATAGTTACAGGTTTTTATCAGAATTTCTGGCAGCACCTGTTTTAACTGATTTTTGACACTTGTCAACAAAATTTCCGAGCCAGTTCAGGAAAGATAAGGAGTCATAACCAAATGGATATAACAAGTGATGGTGATAAGTGGTTATGAGGTTGTTGGAGGTCATATTGAATGAAGATACATGGTTATTTAAGAACCAAAGACATAAGTAGACAAATAAATATAAAAAGGGGCAACATGTCAACATACTTAGTAGTTCAACCCTAATTCTCTTCTCTTCTTACATATACATATGTATTTTTAGTTAGATTTCAATGGGATATGGTTTTAATGCCCTATGACACCTATGTAATGTTAGGAGTAATGTTTCCTTCTTTTTATAAGAGGTGGATTTGGTGCCTTTTTTTCTATATATACCATTTGTAAATACCATTTCCAGGTTGGATGCTGGTCTACCTGAAGACTAAATATAATAAAGAAAATCCTTTTTGCACTTTATGTGGAGGATTTTGTGACTCAATAACTATATAATATATGGTATGTTTTCTCTCTTTCTTAATTTCTTCTAATTTATGAGTTGTAGTAGCTAGTAAGGTGTGAGTAAGACACTGTTAAAGGATTTAATAGTAAATTATTTTCTTTCCTGCTTCCTACAAACTATATATATGTTGTAAACATGTTAGTCAAGATTTAATAAAGGATTTTTGAAATGATTTATTCATGCACTCTTCTTTCTGAATGTTGTCTACTTTTCATAAACATAGTTTGTGTAAAGAGCCATCATTATAGCTGTGTGACTGATTTAGTTAATGAATATTTCCTAGAATATGACCAGCTAAACATCTCCTTTCATTTGTTACACTCTTCTCCCTATACTACCAATTCACCCATACAATTTATACTTTCCACAACTTTCCAAATGCATGAAGGTCTTAAAGAATGTAAAAAATCATTTCAAACTCTTTGAGAAGCCATCCCATCACTCATAAAACCTTTAAAATTTGAAATGAACTATGATATGTAAGGCTTACTCATTTTGCAATCAAGGAGTGACTCCTTGCACTAACATCTTTTGCTTCATTGCTAGGGAGGAAAATTAAATTTTATCCCTAGGTGAATGACAAAGTTATAAGTCTAGTTATGAGATGTAGAGTTCCAACTATATTTTTTATACTGCTTTACACCTAGTGACTCCATTGTTTAAGTTCTAGATCCTAGAAGGACTAGAACCAGGGTTAACCCATATTCCCCTTTGAGAATTCCAGTCCCTGGCCCTGAAAATATAATCAAGAAAAAGAGTAAACAAAACTTTGTTTCCTTTGCTATTGTTTTCTCGAAGGTTGTCCCTAAAGAAGTTCTACAAACTCTATCCCCTGATTTTGCAGAAAATCTTGTACCTCCATTATTTCCCATCCAAAAAACTATCTCTACATCACAATTTGGTGCTTCATCATCTGTTGTTCACAATCCACTAATTTTTATTCCACAAATCCCAATAACTCATACCATGGTAGGTCCAAACCAACCCCCTAACCAAATGGATGAAATTTTTTCTACAAGGTATGCCCCTTTGGTTTTACCTCAGCCTATGAATGGATTACCTGCAAGATATTGTCTCAAATACATGCCTAATTTTAGTGGCGAGGGAGAGGTAACATCTGAAGAACACCTTGTTGATTTTTATGCCTATGCTGACAATCTGAATATTGAGCATGAAGATGTCTGGATGAGATTTTTGTATAGAGTCTTGAAGGTGATGTTAGGAAATGGTTCATATCTTTGAGAGTTGGTAGCATCACTGTATTTGAAGCCATATATGATACATTTGTAAGGAAATGGGGTGATAAAAAAGATTTTATGTATAATTTCACTGAATTTGGTGTAATAAAAAGAAAAGAAGGAGAATCAATTTTTGATTTTTCTGATAGATTCAACAAGATGCATAGTAAAATACCTATTGAAATCAAGCCTACTGAAGCTTCAGCCAAAATCACTTATTATGGTGCCTTTGATCTTGATTTTTGTTTATTATTAAGAGAAAGAAGATTTAAAACACTAAAAAAAATGTAGGATAATGCACTAGAGGTAGAATCTAATGTGTTAGCAGCTCATAGACTCAGAGGAGGGATTGACAGAGAAAAAGGAAAGAAAAAATATGAAGTTTCATCTTTAGTAACTTTAGACATAGATCCTAAGCTAGATGAGATGACTAAGATGGTCAATTCATTGACCACTAATGTGTCCAAGTTCAGGATGGAAGCAAGACCAAATACTACTATAAATGTTTCATTTGATGAGTCTAATAGGTAGGAGAAAGAAGAGATGTTGATGATCAAAAAGTGCAACCCCCTTTGCAAAATGCTATATTTGAAGATTAAGAGGAAGATGAAAGGTTGGAGAAATCTACTAATATTAATTTTCTAAGAGACAAATAAGGGTTGATCCATATTACACAAGTAGAATATGAAGATTTCATGTCTTATACTCAAAATAATGAAGTTGTTCCTGATCATTCCATGACTGCAGCTGATCATCAAAGAAGATACAATCTTAGATCAAAGAAGATTTATGATAATCAAAATTTTATTACACAATCGAAGAAGAATAAGGATGCAGAAAAAATTCCAGTAGAAAAGCAATCTGTTGAACCAAGGAGACTGGAAATTCTGGTAGAAGTTAAACCTCCTTCACTTGAGGTAAAAATTTCTCACAAACTACCCCTTGTTTTCAATTTTGAGAATGAGATAAAAAATATAAAGATTCTTGTTCCTCTTGTTGAGCTCATGAAAAATGATGATTTCAAAAATACTTTTATGAAATCTCTTCAGCCTCCACCTACCAAAGTAGCCTTTGATTTTGTTAACCTTCAACATGACAAGCCCACTATTATTGTAGGCCCATTGGTAGAAGACAAAGATGACTCTACTCCACCCTTATATCTATCTCTAAATATTCATGATAAGATCTTGAATAATTTCCTAATGGACTCTGGAGCCTCACATAATTTAATACCCAAGGTAGTCATGGCTGAACTAGGCCTTGAAATAACTAGAGAATACCAAGATCTCTACTCCTTTGATTCTCAGAAAATTCAATGCCTTGGTGTCATCAAAGACCTTGTAGTAAGCCTCTTTCAGTTAGCTATGAGAGGGATGGTGATGGATATTGTTGTAGCCGACATTCCTCCTATATTTGGCACGTTACTTTCTAGTTCATAGATTAGAATTTTGGGAGGAACTTTGCAAATGCATTTCACTTATGCTAATGTCTCTGTTTTTGGAGGAGAATAGAGAAGACTTTATAGAGAAGCTCAGTTGGAATATATCATTAGTGAAAAAAAAGACCCCACTTATCATCCAATTTATGCATGTAATATTCCTAAATTAGCATGCAGCTAATGGGAATATTAAATTTTCTCTTGACATTTAGTTAGATGAATAAATGGGTGAGGAGGCCCATAAGTATCTTAAGTAGGCATAAAATCCCTCTTAATGTGAAAAGGGATCGTGTTAATAACTGGATCAAGCACCCTCATGTGTGAACAAGGGATAATACATGTGGACAAGGTCAAGTTTGAGCAAGTCAACAACACTAATATGGGAGGAGTGGATCATCAATAAAGATAGATCAATGTGAATGTGGATTAGTTTAGCTAGTCAGAATAAAGACACCTTGGGTGTGAAAGGAGACAATGCATGAAGATCAATTCAAGGTTGACCAAATCAAACAGCACTATAAATAGAAGAGTGGAATTAATGGAGACAATGTAATTTTGGAGGAGGAGCCTTTGCATGGAATAAACTTGATAGATGGGTGGCACCCATGATGAGAAAGCTCATCAACTATATAATGGAGGGAATGGTAGCCATATGGGGTATGAATGGAGAATATGATTTTATTATTGAGTCTCTTTATACTTGTTGTATACTACATTTGTTTAGCTAAGTTTGTTGTATTTTTTAGTACAAGGGTTTTCTCATGCGGGAATTCCCCACTCTTCCTTGGAGATCTTGTTTAAGAAATCTGAGAGGATCATTCTAGACATCATTTCCACTATCAAGCACTTGGCCAAGTAGTCAGCTATAGCTACAGCACATCCCCTTGAAGAAACTGCATTATTTCTCATGGTGTTGGAGTGGAAGGGTTTAAACCCCTGTTTTATGAGCTAGTTTCCCTGAAGGAGGATCAGCCTTTTTCCCATAAAGCTAGTAGGAGGATCTGTAGCCATTTATATTTGTATTATTAGCCATATTTGTGCAGTAATTCAGCTCTATATCATGATTCAGCCATATATCTGTAGAATTTACTTCTTGTACTTCATGTTTATCAAGAAACCCTTGCTGGGTCATCTTGGATTTGTGTAAAGGAGACTAGATCTCAGTTTTTGTGCTTTATTGATTAATATATCAGAAGATCTATTTTGTCTCTCTATTTCTAAGTATAAACCCTCAATAAACTGTGTTGTCAATTGTTGTAGTATTTCTGTGTTGCAGTAGTCTTGGGGTTGTAATGTTTTTGGGTTGTTCTAGGCATGGGATGTTGTTTAGCTAGGCTATAATGATTTTTTTCTGATTTCCTTGTATATTTTGGTGTTATAATGCTTGATATAAAGGATCCATGGGCTGTTATTGACTTTTATAACACATATTTCTGAAAAATGCATTTTCTGTGCATATATTGTTGATTTCCCCATTTGGGAATATTACAGTGGTATCGTAGCTCTAAACTTGGCTCAGCCTGTGTGCTTAAACCATTATGGAGTATTCTCATGCGAAGGAGAGGATTTGAAAAAGGGATCAAGGAAAACCCTTATTGTCTGGGGGGAAGGAGTTCTCAAAACTTCTTCTTCAAAATCTGCATGGTATCAGCAAAGACATCAAAGAAATGACGAGGGAAAAACATGGAGATCCCTCAACAATATTTGTACATGAGGAAGGATCTATTTCCTCATATTATGGGTGTGAGAATTCAACCACACCATAATATTTACAATTCTCTACTAGCCATATGTTCTTGAAAAATGAGATGGAGAAAGGAGATGTGCCAAAGAAGGAGACTCTTGGTGATTATTTGCAAGAATATGAATCTCAATCTAAGAGGTTCAAAGATCACTTGAAATTCCAAATATTTTGAAATATCAAGGAGGAAAGGAGCACAAGGGGCAAGCAGCATGGTGTGGGTAGATTATTTCTATCTACTTTTGATGGTTCACCTAAATGTCCAGTTAGGGTTTGGGTGGAGGAGCTAGACACCTATGTGCAACAACATCAAGTTTCATAATATGAAGCCATTAAAGTAGCAGCACTGCATTTTGAAGGTAAGGCTTATGCTTGGTGGTTGTTTGAATACTTTTCATTAAATAATGCAAATACATCTACTTATGAAAATTTCATTAGAAGAGTAGTGGAAAGGTTTGATGAAAAAATTTATGAAACACCTTTTGTGGATATAATCAAACCAAAACAAACAAAACCTTTTCATGGGCTGAAAAGATCTATAAACCCAACTCCATTTCAAAAAACCATTGAGGGGGATGAAAACTTGTATGATACCTTGCCAAGGGAAAATTTCCCATTGCATGAAGAGATTCATCCTTCAAGGGAAGACCAAGATATAGTGTTTCTCATTGTTGATAAGGCATTCTCAAATATTGATGAGGAGAAAGAGAAGGTTGGAGGTAACAGCGCTATCATATCAAAAGAACATCTAGTACCTCATGAAGAGGAATATGGAGCATTTTCTCCAAAGAGAGAAAATCTTGCACTCTTGCAACGAGTTCCAAAGAATCTCACATATGGAGATCATGGTACAGTCATGTGCAGCGTGTGCCATCATTGAAAAATTGTGATATCTTGAAGATAGAAGGAGATAAAGGGGAGGAAAAGCATAATATCATGAGGAGCACACATCCCTCTCTATTTTAGAAGATTGATGCATAGAAGAGGCAGGAAGATTTGTGTATTAAGGGCAAGGACAAATCAGTCCACACATATATACATCCTGCTCTATGCCTTGATGTCTCTTTGCATGGAGGCATTCCACCAGGGAGACCCCCTGATTGGAAGATGAATAAAGTGTTCTCTCAACTTAGTGCAGCAGTAACATATTTGGATAAGGAAGGAGCCATGGGAGAATCTAGCACAACGCTAAGAACCATTGATGGGTTCCAAGGAGGGGTGAGCAATTTTATGATATGTACATTGCTGTCTTCCACTCAGTTATTTGTGCTGGAAAATGATTTAGAAATATATGATTACATGAGCATGATGTCAAATGGCCACTCCATAGATTTGGAGCAGAAAATGATATTTCCGCACATAAGAAATATTTATGAATATGACAAGAGGGAATTACCACTCTTGCATTCATGTGAAAAACTAAGTTTTGGAATAAAGAGACCATTCAAGAGGAGGTTGACTTCCATATACTTCAATCTTGTCTTAAGCAAGATCAGCTGCAAGAGGGGTAGAAAAGGAGGAGTGACATTACTCCAATATGTGGCTTTGGCATTGAGCATGTCAAAGATGAGAGTCATCATATGACAGGTACATCATTTCAGATTTCTACAGCGTTTTCATTGTTGGGAAGCCTAGATACATATTGGGATTACCAACTCTTGGCAGAATATTCCAAGAACATCTTCACACGTAAGGTTCTTGATGGGCAAGTGATGGATAGGAAGTATAGAGTGGTTGATGGAGTCATCTATTTCTATGATCAAATCTACTTGACTAGAGACTCAAAGCTTAAGGATGAACTACTACATGCAGGATATGAGACCATTATTTCCACTCCCATTGATTTCATTAGTACATACCATATTATCTTGGAAGGATTCATGTGGGAAGGCTTCAAAGAGGAGATGCACTATCACATAAGGAAGTGCATAGATTGTTTGCAGGTTGGGGAGAGACGTAGCTCTTGGAAAGAGTTATCATTACCACCTCCTTATTCATTAGGTGTTAGAGGGAGCTCATCCATGAGCTACCTCACTGAATTAAACCAAGTGTATGGTAAGGATTGTATCTTTGAAAATCATGATATATTTACTATATACTTGTATTTTCTTACCACACATGTGCAGGGCATTGCTCCAAGAGGGGGCACTCTTTCTTATTTGCTTCATGGGGTACTTGGAGCCATGAGAAATGATGATATTGAAAATCCCTTTAAGATTCTTGGGAGATGATGTATTCTTCGTGGTGTGCTTCGTTAACACCAACCATCATATACCTTCTCCAAACATGCAAGGAGAATGGGGCAACAAACAAGTGGTGGGAGGAACACTTGTTATATCATATTCTGTGGTAGTTTGTACTGGTTGCACATGAGGGACCATTGTCCTTCTCCCTTACTACATATGGTAGCTAGCATGACTTTAATTATGATTCCATATGTTGAAGATGTTATTATCTTTGTTGGGAACATGATTGGATGGGAGACACATTGGTTGGATGTGTCCTTTTGGAATGAAATTTCCCACACCTTTTGTGTTGCATGCTTCAAGGGGAGCATGGGATATGATATGGCCACTAAAATAGATCACTTGTTATTTTATGAGGTGGGCCATATGATTGTTTGGAGCACTTGGGATATACCTCCCATGAGCATTTGGGAGGAGCTTTTCTATGAATTACCAGGCTGGGAGGTGATTCATTTCAGTTGGATGATAGCAGGAGATGGGAGTATTTAATTGGGAATGAAGTCCCCTATGATTGTAATCACTTCTATCTTGAGGAGGCCATTGAAGTGCAAGAATGTTTCCATATAGACCATCCATTATTTCATGATGAGAGCCATTTGGTTTATCCACCAAAGGCCAACTTACACATTTTGGAGGAACCATTGGGAGACATAATTTTTGCAGAATATCTAAAGCAATGGTGGAGACTATTGGATGTGGAGGCCACAAGAGGAGGAGGGGAGATTTTGCAGAACCCTTGCAGTTGCTTGAGGACAAGAAACATTTGGGAGGGGAAGACTGCAATATTCCTAAATTAGCATGCAGCTAATGGGAATATTATTTTTTCTCTTAACATATAGTTAGATGAATAAATGGGTAAGGACGCCCATAAGTATCTTAGGTAGGCATAAAATCCATATTAATGTGAAAAGGGATCATGTTAATAACTGCATCAAGCACCCTCATGTGTGAACAAGGGCTAATACATGTGGACAAGGTCAAGTTTGAGCAAGTCAACAACACTAATATGGGAAGAGTGGATCATCAATAAAGATAGCTCAATATGAATGTGGATCAGTTTAGCTAGTCAGCATAAAGACACCTTGTGTGTGAAAGGAGACAATACATGAAGATCAAGTCAAGGTTGACCAAATAAAATAGCACTGTAAATAGAAGAGTGGAACTAATGGAGACAACATAATTTTGGACGAGGAGCCTTTGCATGGAAGTAACCGCATAAATGGGCGGGACCCATGGTGAGGAAGCTCATCAACTATATAATGGAGGGAATGGAAGCCATATGGGGTATGAATGGAGAATATTATTTTATGATTGATTCAGTTTATACTTATTTCATGCTTCAGTTGTTTAGCTAAGTTTGTTGTACTGTTTAGTACAAGGGTTTTCTCATGCGAGAATTCCCCACTCTTCCTTGGAGATCTTGTTTAAGAAATCTGAGAGGAGCATTCTAGACTTCATTTCCACTATCCAGAACTTGGAAAATAATTCACCTATATCTACAGTGCAGTCCCTTGAAGAAACTGCATTATTTCTCATGGTGTTGGAGTGGAAGGGTTTAAACCCCTGTTTTATGAGCTAGTTTCCCTGAAGGAGGATCAACCTTTTTCCTGGAAAGATAGTAGGAGGAGCTACAACCATTTATTTGTATTATGAACCATATTTATTTATTACTTCAGCTCTATAGCATGATTCAGCCATAGATCTGTAGCATTTACTTCTTGTACTTCATGTTTATCAAGAAACCAATGCCGGGTCATCTTGGATTTGTGTAAAGGAGACTAGATCTCAGTTTTTGTGCTCTATTTATTAATATATGAGCAGATCTATTTTGTCTCTCTAATTCTGAGTATAAACCCTCAATAAAATACGTTGTCAATTGTTGCAGTATTTTTGTGATGCAGTAGTCTTGGGGTTGTAGTGTTTTTGGGTTGTTCTAGGCATGGGAGGCCTCTTTAGCTAGGCTATAGTGATTTTTTTATGATTTCCTTGTACATTTGGTTGTTATAATGTCTGATCTAAAGGATCCATGGGCTATTATTGACTGTTATAATACATATTTTAGAAAAAATGTGTTTCATGTGCATATATTGTTGATTTCCCCATTTGGGAATATTACAATGCAATAACAATTGATGTTGGTTCAAGAATTTTTCATATGGATAATGTTGTCCTATCTGTAGAAATTTTTTTGATTTTGAAGCTTGCTAAAAAATAGATCATTCATGATGGTTCTAAGTTGTGGAAAATGTATTTTTATCATTCATGTTCCAAAGGAGAAGTTGGTGCAGGAATAGTTATCATTTCCGCTTTAAAAGAAAGCTCCACTTTTTCTTTCAAACTTGAATTTGAAGCAACTAAGAATGTGGCTAAATATGAAGCCTTGCTGATTGGTTTAGAAAAACAAAAAGATATGAATATTTCAGAAACTTTTGTTTTTGGATATGCTAAACTTATTATTCAACAAAATAGAAATGTCTATCAAACTAAGCATCCCAGACTCAGAGATTACTGGAATGCAGTATGGAGCATTGTAGAAGACTCATTTCTAGCTTTTAAAATTTCTTTTGCTCCAAGAGAAAGTAATATTTTGGCTGATTCACTTTCTATTTCAACAAGTTCATTCAAGATTCCTGTTATCACAAAATCAGACGTGATAGGATGCTCATCAAAATAATCTTGTGCAACTATTTCAAACCAATCTTTTGGTTGAGGCTTAGCCTCCACAACCTAAGAGGGCTCTCTCAAGGGTTTATGATTTTTGATAAATATGTAGATGGCTAACTCTTCATGAGATAAAAATAGATAAATGATGTAAACTGGTTGTAAATCACATTAGCAAGTGTACATTGGGCTTATGGAGTCATGATAGCTTCAGAAAAACTAAGATAATCTACCTAGCATGGAATTCAACGCATATCACAGTTCAAGTCAAGGAATAAACATGTAGAACAGTGAAACACACAGTCAGCTTGTCTATGAAGGAAGTCAGAGAATCATTGATGAATTTTGAGTAACATAAGTAAACACCACTACAATAGAATATTGAAAAGATTCCATTAGAACAAGAACATACAAGAAGTCCTTATGAATCTTGAGTTTTCTAAGTAGAAATTCTATATTAGGCTGAAAACAATCACTTACATAAAACAGAGTCTTTTTGCTAACAAATGTCCAACCCTTTCTATTTTGACTCCTTGATATTTTATAGATAATTTCCATCATAAGATAAACTTATCTACAACTAGATACATCGAATTCCTATGCTTTCACACCTATGCTAACCATGAAACATGGTATTTATTACAAACAGAGTTGTAAAACTAATATAGAGTCCTCTTACAAATAGAATTATAAATCTTTTTATTCCACTCAAAACAGCTTTATCTAAACTTAATTACATCATTTTCCACCTATCTTTCCATTAAGTTGAATCCTGATGATGAGCTCCAACCTGTTATGACCATGATGCTGATGATGTTGATATCCTGCAATTTAGGAAATTGCTCCCCTGTTTTTAGGCTTAGGATCCCTTTAGTTTCTTGAGATATTCTGACCACTTCCAACTGATAATTTCGAGGCTAATTTATGTTAGGAACATGATTGGAATATGTCCCAAGTCGTCCCTTATGCCAGTTGTACGAAACCACTTTGAACTTCTCAAAACAATGAAAACAGACCTGCGCTATGAAAGCAGCACAGTCTCGTAGCACTTTTCGTAGCGCGGTCTGTTTACCCATTTTCCTTCAAAATTTAACTTTCTTTCCTTCAGATTTACCTTGATATTCACTTGATATAACTTTCATAGAAGTTTCAAATCAAAATACCTGGTCTTCCCTCCAAAATTTGATAAGAAAAAGGGTGAAAAAGCTACTACAACAGTTTCGTAGCGCATTTCACCCTTTTTGCACTATAGGCGCTACGAAACTGCTATGC
Source organism: Pinus albicaulis (assembly GCA_034641835.2). Taxonomy (NCBI): domain Eukaryota; kingdom Viridiplantae; phylum Streptophyta; class Pinopsida; order Pinales; family Pinaceae; genus Pinus; species Pinus albicaulis. The sequence goes on along the minus strand of CM076575.1, from coordinate 1,012,156,202 downwards.
AAGCAGTTTTAACCAGATTTTGACAAAATTTAAAACAAAAAGGTACCATAGATTCAGAATATCATTATCTTCATCAAAACCATCAACTATTTGGATTAAAAACATAATCTTCACAAAATTTAATCCTCATTTTCCATTTAGAGTTTGTTTTGAATTTGTCATTTTGTACCTCTACTCTTTATTTCATCTTGAGACTATTTTAATTGTAGCTCAAAATCCTCTACTTGACCTCTTAGTTTTTTGTTACTTTCTCTCAAATGAGTGTTGATCACTCTAACAAACTTTGCTTCTTTAATGGCTGGAACTGTCCATGTAAAGAACTATTGTGCACTGCTTGGGATCTCTGACCTAGCAACTGTTTGACCTTCCCAAATATCCTTCAATATTTTGAATTCTATATTTTAAATGTTGTGTTGTCTTGTCCTCTTTCTCATCATTTCCAGATCTTTATTTTCTAGCTTCAACTTTTCTTCTAGCATTTGACATTCTGAGATGTATTCCTTTCCCTTCTCAATCTTGCTAGCTGCATGCTCCACTATAGGTGATGAGAGATCAACCACCTCTTTAGGGACTTTGGTTGCTTCAATGGTTACTTGGATATCTTTGCTACCTTATTGAAGTCTCTTTTCATGCCCAGTTAGAGGTTTCCTAGCTAGAAAAACAGAAGCTACATTCTCACCTTCAAATTCCAATTTCTTTGCTGATTTCATTTTTCTCTGTTTGGGTTCATTAACTTCAATGAAATTTGCATGCACAATGGGTGATTCTTCTATATCAATTGCATGCAGTATATCATCCAAGTTACCTTTCATAATTGGGCTATCTCCCATGACTGAAACCCCTGCTTTTCCCTTTGATGTTGATACTTGACTTCCTGTGTTTCTCTGGCTCTCCTGTTTACTGGCCACCTGTTTTTGTTTTGTTTCTTTGACCCTTTCTACTTTTTGTTTTGCAGGTGATGGGGTTTTTGCAACAAGCACTGATGCTTTCTCAATTCTCTCTTCAACCTGTTTCCTTGGTTTCAACTTCACAAACCTCTTAGCTTTGGTAACCACTGGCTGACTGGATTCTGCTACTGGTGGTGAAGGATTTCCCTTGATCTTAGGGTTTCTGGCTGGGTTTAAAGCTTCCATTTCAAATCCACTCATAAATAAAAAGGAATACCAATCTCTATTTATTTTCTGGAGCTCATTCAAAATAGGCAACTTTATCAAACTGTGATGAAATAGAGAAGTTTCACAGCCATCAGATTTAGCTTGGAATTTGTCAGCCATTTTGGCAAGGCTTCTATGCAAGTAAAATGGTAAATCTAATAATATAATTCATGTGAAATGCAATATAAGTTTAAACTGGTAAGTGTATACTTTATGGTACCTTCCTTCACATGTGAAATATTTTTGGATGTTGAATAGCAGCTTTGCATAGTTATCCTTGATATAGCTCTTGGGTTTTGCATTGTTCAAGTCCATGTATACAAATTCAGGTTTCATAAACTCCTTGCATGGCTCCATGTTAAAACTAAAACCTTTAAACCAAGATTTTTGTCCCCTTGGTATCTCTGTCACAGCAGCTATGATCTCAGGTGTCACTAGCATATTTATCATTCCAACTTTGGTAGTGTTTACACTGAAATGTAGATAAAACTCTTTGGACACCAAAGTTGTGGCAACCCTGTAGCTTTTCACGAAATTTGAGACAGCTAGGTTTTCTAAAGGCCTCCATTACCATTTGATCCTCCATAACAACATTTTCATTCTCAGGTTCGTATCTTAGACAATGGCCCCCTCTATGGACCTTCTTTTCCTCTACCATGTTTCCTGTAGAAAACCTGTTTGTTTCTCTAAAACCTGTAAAGCAACCTCTCCTGACCAGATTAATAGCCTCACTTGATTTGATGAATCTGCCTCGCTTGATTGATGAGATTTGTCTTTGAATGGAACAACCATAAACTTATCCTTACTATCTCAGAGCTTGGACAACATATGTGAAGGTGAATGAAATAGGGATGACTCAATTAGGCAAAAATTTGAATTAGAGATGTCACCTCATGACCAAATGATGTTTGATTAATACCCTATCATGAAATTGATTACTGTAGGACAAGTGGGTACATCGAATCTGGTAATTAACTAACTCACCATACTCCTATCATGTAATTTCCCAACTGAAACTGACAAATCTTGGCTTATTTGACATGATAGCTATGAAAACTGCGCTTTTGTAGTGCTCAGTGTAAATTTTTCACTTTGCGCTATGAAAGTAGGAGTGCTTTCGTAGCGCAAAACTCACTTTTTGAACTAGCGGCACTATGAAACTGTGGATTTGTGGCTAATTGCATAAAATCCACCCAAAACTTACTTAGATGACCCTTAAAATGAAAAATGTGAACTTTTTAACTATGGAATGGATCAAAAAAGACCTTTTTTGAATTTTGATGGTGAACACTAAACCTCTAAAACTATGACATACCCTTAACCATGCTAAAATAAATTTCAAAACTATTTAGAACATGATCAAAACAGAGTTGACATGCCATGTTTGAATTTTTTTTTTATGATGATAACAATTCCAATTCCTATAAAGCTGAAATATGAAGTGGAAGTTTAGTTCATACCTCAAGTTAGGATAATTTCAACCATTGGAAATTTTTTGAAGATGATAAGGAGATTACAAGATTCATTGAATCTATAGGAGAATTTGTTTTCCTAAACATTGATCAGGATGAAGATTTTATGAAGGGTGATGTTGATTTGCAAGACATCAAAAATCTAAAAAAACAGATTGCAGATCAACCTATGATACAACTGCCTATGAATCACATTCCCAAGGGGTTAATCCCACTTGAGAATCTCTTTGATCATAATGATGTCTCAGTAAAACCATAGTTAGCTGAAACAGAAGCAGAATTGGAAGATTTCAATTTTGCACAGAAAAATAACCGAGGTATGTTAAGTTGTCAAAATTTTTATCAGAAGAAAGAAAGACTGATTATCACAAGCTTTTTTCTGAATTTGTTGATGTTTTTTCCTGGAAATATGAGGATCTTAAGACATATGATACAACTATAATTGAGCATAGAATACCATTGAAGGATGGTACTAAGCCTTTCAATTAGAAATTAAGACAAATCAATCCATTACTGTTATCAGTGATGGAGAAGGAAGTGAAGAAACTTTTGGATGCCAAAGTCATCATTCCATTGAGATACTCATATTGGGTTGCTAATCTAGTTCTAATAAGAAAGAAGAGTGGTGAATTCAAACTATGTGTATATTTAATAAATCTTAAAAAATGCTCCAAGTAAGAGAATTATCCATTGCCAAAAATGGAACATATTCTTCAAAATGTAACTGGTTCAAACATAATTTCCATGTTAGATGGGTTTTGTGGGTACAACCAAGTTTCTGTTTGGCCACAAGACTAAGAGAAGACAATATTCAATACTCCCTGGAGAAAATTCATGTATCCAAAGATGATATTTGGGCTTATGAATTCTGAAGCTAATTTTCAACGTGCTATGGACTTTGCATTCATTGGAGAAAATGATAAATTCTTGGTCCTCTATTTGGATTATATTACCATTTTTTCAGCTTCAGATTAAGAAAACCTTTAGTAATTGAGAAAAGTGTTTGTTAAATGCAGAAAATATGGTATATCATTGAATCTGAAGAAGTCTCATTTTTCTCTTAAATAAAGTAAGATGTTGGTTCAAATAGCTTCTAATGATGGAGAAAAAATTGATCCTAAAAGAGTGATTGCAATTCAAGATTTAACACTTCCAAGCTCCAATAAAGAAGTTCAATCTTTCCTTGGTAAGATCAATTTCTTAAGAAGGTTCATTCCAAATTTTTCTGAAGTGTTGAAGCATATTAATTTCTTTCTAAAGAAGGACAAAGAAGTCAAGTGGAAATTTGAAGCCAAAAATTCATTTGAGCTGATAAAAAAATCTATCATTGAAGCACCTCAGTTCGTAAGCCTTAAATACTCAAAACCTTTTTTGATATTCTAATTTTCCTCTCAAGATACTACTGCTCCTGTTTTGTTACAAAATATTTAGAAAATAAGGAAGCTCCCATAGAATTTTTCACCAGAGCTATTAGAGATGCATAATTGAAGTATGAAATGTTGGAAAATAATGCCTATGCATTAGTGAAAGATATGAAATCTTTTAGAGTTTAGATTCTTCATGCTCAAGTTATTGTCTATGTACCTTCATCTATTGTTAGATATTTATTAGTTCAGCCTTATATAGATGGAAAAATAATTAAGTGGGTGAATAAAGTTCTTGAGTTTGATTTTGAGATAAAGCTTACTAAACTAATCAAAGGTCAAGGATTAGCCAAACTACTAGTTGAACAAAATTGTAAAGTTTTGGGCTTGAATTTCATGCATGACAATCGAGAAGGGAAAATTTTTGAACCTATTGACAACATGAAAGTGGATGTAAATCTTTCTGAGTGGAGCTGGTATAAAGATATCATTTATTTTTTGTAACATTTTAAGCCTCCTCCAAATTTTGATAAAAATCAGAGTAAGATATTTGAAGCTGAAAACTGTTAAATTATACATCAAAGATAACTATTTATATTTAAAATATCCTACAGGAGTTTTTTTGACATGCATTGACCCAGATGAGTCCAAGAAAGTTATGTTTTACATGTATAGTAGTGTGTGTGTAGGTCATCATTTATGGAGAACTACTGCATACTTTTGGGTGTGGGAATCATAGTTAAGAAAACTCCTTTCAACGCTTAATTGTCAATCCGGGGTTCATAAACTTATAGATGAAGCACAGGAAATGCCATGAAATTTTCTTATCTATTCCTACCTCTTAAATCACAATCTTGCAGAAATGAAAAGAAATATCGCACAACAATTTAAACCAAAGAAGTTCTAGTGCAGGAATGTGAAGGAAAGTACTTTGCAAAGAAATCAAATAAAGGAACTTTCACACTTGTTGTAAACAATATTGATTGTTGAAAAGAAATTCTATGTTTATCTCTAGTAAGGGTGTTGAAAGGTTCACAAGTGGGCCCTTGGAAAGATCTACCTTCTTAAGGATTTTCCTTCATGCACCAAGCTATTATTCCTGTACTCCTGCAGTATGCTTGCACTAGTACATGTATAGGACTTATGTACGGGAAGTATATTTTACACTTGGACTAGAGATTTATGTCTTTGTGTAGGGGCTCTAAGCTTGAGGCTTCGAGCACTCTGTTCCTATAACAGGATATTGGTTCCTAAGCTGGAACAGAGATTTATACACCAAGTTTTCCAATTACTTTCAAGAAAGGAAAGGGTTTGTTAATCTATGAAAGAAATTTGCAAAGAAAAATCAAAATTCTGAAATAACTTGCATAAGTAAAAGAATGCTTCAACCAAACTGAATCATGTAATGAAAAAAAAAATTAAATAAAAAAAACTTCAAAATTTAAAGCACACTTTCTTCAATGCAGTGAAAGAAATAACTCAAGTATGACAATAGGCTTTTATCCTTGTGATAGTTACTCACATAAACCAGATTTTCCTTTAATATTTTTTAACTCAAAAAGGTTCACTTTAATTATTCAGATTTAAGTTTTAACTCTTTCCTTTTAAAAATATGAAGTGCAAGCACAGATCGATGTGTCGTAACAACATTTGTTCATCAGTTAACAAGGCATATTTTAATTCCTAGGATTTTAACCCTTGGTATTAAAAAGAATTATATTTTCTAATGAAAATTCACTTGCAGAAATAAATCAAATTCTTGCAAAGGAAAGAAATGAAACACTATTGTTGTAATGAACCGAAAAACCAATTTGAAGAATTTATAAATGCACTAGTGCAAGAATGACATGCTTTCACGAAAACAACTAGACTTGAAATTATTTCCAACTATCCATCACCGATTCAAATCCAACATCGGAAAGTGGTCCAAAACTTGGTTGCAAAACACCTTATTTTTCTGCTGAAGTGGTGTTACGCACAGAGCAGTGTTGGGAGATTTGATTTTTGACCAGGAAAATGGCATCCATTTAGCAAAACTCAAGCATTTATGGAAATTAGACTCATCAATATTTCCAACAAGCCATCACGGAGCCAAATCCAACATCATGAAGTGGTCTAAAACTTGTTTGCAAAACACCCTATTTTTCTGCTGAAGTGGTGTTATGCACAGAGCAGTGTTGGAATATTTCATTTTTGAGTAGGAAAATGGCATCAAATCAGCATAAATCAAGAATTTTTGGAAATTATACTCATCATGCTTTCCAACGAGCCATCACGGGCCCAATTCCAACACCGAGAAGGCCTCCAAATTCCCTCTGCAAAATGGTGTTGTGCACAGGAGAATTTTGGCCAGAATTGCCACATAGAGATCCAAAACCTAAAAGAGGAAAAAAAGCATGAAAGCCTTGGATTTTTGGCGTAGGCTTCTCTTCAGGTGTCCAAAACCTCTTGAAGGACCATTCCACAAATTTTGAGGCAAATTGGACAACTTTTTGTTTTTTCCAAATTTTGACCCCTAGGAGCGCATCACCCTAGGCGTTATGCACAAAATTGGTGCATCCTTAGCTCTCAAAGTTTATATTTTTGGATTTTTCACATCAGAAACAGTATATTCACTAATTTTCAGATCATTTGGAGCATTTTTAACCCCTCAAAAGGTCAAAAAACATCAAACATTTGACCTTTCTACCTCCTTTTTAGACCATGTGTTACGCACAGATTAGTAATGGGAGATTTAATTTTTGAGTAGGTAAATGGCATCCAATTAGCACAAATCAAAAAAAATTTTAAGTTAGACTCATCAAGCTTTTCAACGAGCCATCACCAAGCAAAATCTGGTGTCAGGAAGACCTCCAAAAGACCACTGTAATAGGGCCTATTTCTGCGTTACGCACCTAGAAATTTTTCACTGTTTGACACATGTGTTATGCTCCTGTGGCTGAGTGGGAAAAATGTGCGTTTGGAACTTTTTCTTAGGCATTTCAGGCCTAAAATTCAATTTTATTTCCATTTATAGTCGGAAAATATATTTATTTAGATATTTTTGTGCCTTGGGCTTTGCAAAGCCTCAAGGACAAGTTAGGATATTTATCCTTGGCCAATACGCTTCTAGATGCTCTAGTAGGCTCTCCTCTCCTCATTTGTTATATAAGACATGAGGATTCATTGTAAACAGTTGGGACTTGATGTTTTTAAGAGAAATACATGGTTTTATGAACTTGGACAAGATATTGGTTTTATCAAGTGAATGAATGGCTTGTGTGGCTTGATGTTGGAGAAGTTTGCTTGCAGGATTCCATAGCTTGGTGAATGGTGATGTTTTCCTAACATGCTAATGTTTTCTTGTCCTCATTTTGTTTCATTATGCTTGGTTTATATAGATCAGAAAAGTATAGGTTGAGATATGCTCATGGAAGCACCTCAAACCTCATGTTTGCTATAGCTTTGATGTTTTCTTCTTTTAGTCATCTTAAGGAGTTTTTGATTGCTCTTTAGGCCCACTTAAACTTGTTTTTGTTTCATGAATGGTTAGTATGTTAGCTTATAAATATGATTCAAGGTATTCCCTACTTATTTAAAGTTTTCAAAACCCTATTTTGAAGCTTTTCTATGGAATACTGATTGATTAGGTTAAGACAAAGAGATTTCATTTCAATCTTGCCCTTTTCCCATGCTTACCAACTTGTTTCAGAGTTCTCGATAGTTTGATATATGCTTTTTAGGAGTTCCCTCTCCATACATTGAGTTTTTTGTTTATCTTATGTGTTTTCTCAAAAAGTTGAAGGTGAATTTCTAAAGTTAGGAATTCTAATGCTTCTATGTATCACCGGAATGTTAATCTTACATGTTTATCACTTTGAGTATTGTTCATAGAGATTAATGGTTTTCCATACCTCATGAGTTATTGCTTCAAACTATATATGTTTAATACCTCTTATTTTTTCCAAAACTTAATGTTCATTACACCTCATACCTCACCTAAAGGATCCATTAACCTTGCTAAATCGGCCTTGCACCCCATAGCCCTATTGATTTGACAGCCTCTCATTCCACCTATCCTACTTAGTCATCTTACCCCAACCCAAAAAAAACAAACAAATTACACTTAACAACTAGTCTAAAATCAATCATCCAAAAGCAAACAAGTTCACATCCTTCGCATAGTAGAGAGAGCCCTCTCTGAGTCTAGGAAGGCAAGGTCCTAGGACTCCAAAGACTGGTCTGATGTTACTTTGTCATTTGGTTTAGCCAATCTGCCAAATCACAGGACTCTAACAACATCATTGAGAGGAGTACCTAAGTACTTGAACTTAAGAGTTCAAGGCTCCATCTTGAATCAGAGGGTTTCCGTTTTGGTTGATAGTGGGGCTACCCACAATTTTATTGATGCCCAACTAGTGCAAAGGAGGGAAATACCCACTGATTCTTTTGAGGGATTTTCTATTTTGGTCCCAAGAGATAGAACTATGCAATGCATGCATTGTGTTCCATCTTTATCAATCACCATGGGAACCTATACATTGACTGATCACTTCTTTGTGGTTGACATACCTGACATTAATGTCATATTGGGTGTGCAATGGTTGATTACTTTGGGGAAATTCACCACTGATTGGGAGACTTTGAATATGGAATGGGTGGATAGAAAGAGTGGAAAATATCAAATTATTAAAGGCATGCACACATATCCCTCACGTACCACTTCCACACAGAAAACAGAGATGGATTTGCGCAGAGGAAGAAAGGACCTAACAATCCCATCTATTATGTTTATGAGATTGTTACATGGGACACTATTATTTAGTGGAAAACCACCTGGGAGGCCACATGATTCAGATTTGGTGAGAGATATCTCACAACATTATGCTCCAAGCATAGATCCAGGAGGGGTGGGAGCATTAAAAGGCCATGATACAACACTGAGAGTCTTGGGTAGACTCAAGGAGGAGGGAGACATTCTCCAAACATCATCATTACCCACTCTCATTTCAGATTCTACGTTGTGGGAGGAGAAGCATGGGAGGAATGACCTTCCAACATATACATTTGGCATGGGATATGTCAAGGAGGAAGGCAGCCATTTGACAGATTTTCTTTGTGATAGATCATCATCATTTTCACTATGGGAGATTGATCCATATTGGAGATCCCAACTATTAGTGGATTATTCCAAGGATCTTTTCACATGCATGATACTTGATGACCAGCTACATGAAGAGGGCTATTCAGTATAAGCAGGATTCATCTATTATCATGGTAGGATATTCTTATCTAGAGCCTCCAAGCTCAAGGAGAAGTTGCTACAAAGGGCTTATGAAGAGTTCCTTTTCATCCATACTTATTCCATGAAGGCCTACAACACTATCATTGAAAGCTACACTTGGAAGGGCTTTGAAAAGGAACTATATCAGAATTTTAAAAGAGGCATGGACCATGTGGATATGGGAGAGACACATAAACTCAATGAAGGAGTTATCACAGCCACCTCTTTCCTCTTTTGGAATGAGAGGGGATCTATCTATGGACCACTCCATTTGTATGAGGAGAAATTTTGGTGAAGAATATGCTTGTGTACCTAATGTTTTATTTGATAAACATATGCATTATTTTACCATGTATATGCAGGCCATAGCTCCAAGAAGGAGTCTTATTCCATATAAACTTCATGGCCAACTTTGGGCAACAAAAATTTCTGAACATGGCCACTCCCTTGGAGGACAAAGGGAGATATCGTATCATTGTGGGTGCATTCCAAAAGCACCAAATATATCTCACACTTTCAGCCATGGTGTGATGACTTGGGCAGCAAGTAAGTGGTGGGGAAACCACCTACCATACCATTATCTGATGCAGTCAAGATATTTACTATGCTGGTTCCACATGTGGGACTATGACCCACCTCCATTTGCACATATTTATGTTTGTATGTACTTAATTTTGATCCCATACATTGATGATGCACTTATACATTTTATGGGAATGTTTGGAGGGAGGATGGGAGGAATGTATGTGCCCTATGGGAGAGAGATTCTCCATGTTAATTATGTTACATGTTTCAGGGAGAACATGGGGCAAACCATGTTTGTTTCATTTGAAATATTGACTCCTTGTGGGATGGATTATTTGCATCTCATGAGAACTTTGGAGGATCAATTCATGGAGGGATGGATTGGTGACCACTTAGCTTATCAGGGAATCTTATCACATGTTGGTGTCACCAATGGAGGAGGAGGAGATTTGCAGTGCTCACCTTGTCAGTTGCTTGAGGACAAGCAACATTTGGGAAGGGAGGACTGTAATATTCCCAATTAGCCATGAGCTAGTTGGAATATTATTTTTTTTTTATTGATTTGTTTAATGAATAAGAGGACAATGGAGGTCCAAAATTCTTCTTAATAATGAATAAATCAATGTCAATGTGAAAGAGATAGATCTTGGCAGCTTAATTGAGCACCCTTTGGTGTGAAAAGGAGCTGGAACACCTTGACTGGGTCAACCTTGACCAAATCAACAACGTTGTCATAGAGGAGTGGTCATCAATGAGAGACAGCACAATTTTAGATGGAGATGCTTTATGTGGAAGTAGTGATTTTATTGGATGGGGCTTAGGGTTTGCAAGCTCATATATTATTTAATGAAGAGGGTGGTAGCCATATTCATTATGTATGTTGATATATGATTTTCTGAATATATTGTATGTTTAGACATATATATTTCTTTTATTGTTTAGCTGAGATTAAGTGATGTATAGCATTGGGTGTTCCCGATCGGGAATCCCACCTCTTCCATTGAGAAGCTCTTGGAGGAATATTGTACTACATTTTCCACTATCAGGATTAAGGCCAAGCTTCACCTTTCATTTACAGCACAAATCATGTTGAGGGTTTGGTTGTTTTGTTGGATGCAACAAGTTGAGACTAGATCTAGGTCATTTCATTGCTCATTTTCAGTGGAGGAGGCTTATTTTCCATTGGGAGGATATTACTGAAGGCCTTTGTGCATATTTTCAGATCTTAGCATCAGGCCAACTGGTTATTTATCTCTACACCATATTTTCCTTCCAGATCTATGTTATTCCTATAGGAGGAGTTGCAGGGTGGTTTGGCACACCATTTGGAGAGCTAGTTTTCTAGTGAAGGGGATCTGCCTTTCACTTAGAGTATCTATTGGAAGAGGTTATTGTATTTATCATATCAGATCAGCCACACTTTTCAGATTTGTATTTTGCAGTGGATCTTCAGCCCTAGGGCCTAGATCCCCATCTTGTACATGGTGTTCTGCTAAAAACCCTTAAGGGGTTCTTCAAAGGAGGTTGTATAGTGCTTAGATCTATAACAAATCTATCTTTTGAGGCATATATCAGCCCTAGATCTGATGTATAATAATTTACTATAACAGAGCTTTTAAAACAGCGTTGTAATCATTTTCCTACTTTTATATATAGTTCCATCACCTCTTATTGAGGGATTTTGATCATTTGAGGCTTGATCTTTCTTGTTGTGTATCTTATGGCCCATTTCTTATGCATATTTTGCTATTTTTATAACATATGAAAGGTATCCATATTGGCCTCTTGCTTCTAAATGATGATTTACACTATTGTTCCAGCATTTTTCACTATATTTCTGCTTTTCCCATTTGGGAATATTACACTGTTGAAGCCCTCATTACAGCAGACTAGATATGATAGTCATCGATTAACCATATCATCCCTACACCTTCATCCTAGCCCTCCTTATAAGTTTTGGATGACATATAGAGACATATAATCCCACTCTTTCCATGCCAATGTATTTCTAAGTTCGCTTCTCTGATAACCGCCAGGGTTGTGTCACAAGGATTATGTGTGGGTGGGGTTGTATGGCCTCCTCTCCCTTTTATTCACCTTTACAATATTATGGCCATCACATGTTATCCCACACCATCCCGCTTCCTTCACCCTAGAGCCTCCTTTCAATCACCTCTTTATTTCTCAAAGGTCATAGTGTCAGGTTCACCTAGATGACAGGACCCCTTCTCCACCAATTGGATACGTGCCCCACCAGCATGGTATGACTTGTGTCATCCATCTAGTCTCCTCCTCATGTTTATGATTGACTCCTTAATTTAATATTTCAGGGTGAGACCTTCGCGCCTACATTTTCTGGTGGGTCTCACCTCCACAAATTACTATTTTTGATTGGCCCAATTGGCTCCACTCCTTTCCTATGGGGATGCTCCTCCACTTCCAAGTTATATGCCCAATTGGCCCAATGATTTTTCAGCCCTAGTTTTCCATTACACCACTTCTTGTATATATTATTAGGTTAACTTTTAGGGCTAACTTGATAGGTGGGCCAGTTCCTAACTGCTAGCACAATGACAATAGTATGGGCCCTGCCACACACCCACCTTACATCATCCCACAAGGCCTTACCCAATGCATTTGAATCTTCCACTCCAACATTCCTCTAAGGTGATACTTCCAGGGTGGCTTCAATCAATGTCATCCTTCCTTTGTGTTCTTGACGCTTCCTTGTGCACCTCCCTCCCATCCTTCCGGGCTAAAATTTCAACCTTATGTGGATAGTGTGCCACCCCTCTGGCCAATGGCATAACCATTGCACACATGTTATCTTGCTATGTCATCCCAGCACCTCGTCCCTCTAGTGCTCAACATGATTTTTTAGTGAAAACCTTCTGGGTCCCACCTCTCTACCATGTCAATACACTCATGACCAATCGTGTTAGAAAAAGTAAAGCATGCCAATCTGAGATTACCACGACTAGGGTTTTGATCAATGAAAGGACAAGGTTTTCCCAAATTTCAATATAAGCTAACGAATTTCCTTGTTGTGCCACTTTGAGTGTTTCCCATGGCCCAACAAGGGAAACTCTTTCAACCTCTAAGCTATGGGTCCGATCTGAATTTCAACTGACAAAGTTGAAGCTTTCCCCAACTCTTTACCAATTTCTCCTCATTGGTTGATCTAGCTAAAGCTCTGCTACAATGGTTTGGTAAATATTACGAATTTAATTGCTGCTTGGTGATGATGATGGAAAAATTAGCTTTCTAGTGCACCCCACAGTGCTACCCCTTCGAATCTTTGGAGAAGATCGCTCCAAGGAGTTCTTTTCCCTCATATGCATTCCGCTTTGTAATAAGGGCATTCAATGGGCACTAGTGTAGATGCTTCTACATGCCCACTCTGCCATGGAACTATAGTGATTTCTGAAAGGCTTCATCTCATTGGCCACATGCCACGGGTTCCAAACCCCTTAAGGATAGTGTAAGATATATAGGTTGTTGATAATGCATGGCTAGCTAGGCTTGTGTGCATGGGTTTCAACCTTAAATATTCTCACCTCAGCCCTCAAGCTTATCAAACTTTCCATCAAATTTGGGGAGTGATTCCCTCCACCTTGGTCAACTGATCTCTCTTCCTCATTGGCTCTAACCCAGTCACTTCCATGTTGTGATTGATCAGAACTGTACTCAACCATTTTGACCCTCATTTTTGTAATGGCTTTCTCTTATGAAATTTGTAATTTTTTTTCAACCACACACATTGTTAGAAATTTCATGATAAATATATAAAGACATAATCATGGCCATAAACTTGCATTTATGGGCCTTCCATGGATATTTCTACTATGAAAATATTACCATGTTAGTGTGCCAACATATTTACAAATCGCATCAATAATTCAATCCTGTTGAATCCTATCATGAGTGCATAATTAATAATAAACAACATATTTATGGCCATGATCCTACTATGAAAGAGTTGTCTATCTACAGCCAAACAACTCACATTATCTCAAGGTTACTATCAAGGCATAAACCAATATTTTAGACCATATTTTAACACTTAAACATTTACTTAGTAATTTTTCATAAATCATTGTTGGCTCGTGATGAAGCCCATCTAGTCCTAGAGTTCAACCTAGATGCTTTGATACCACTTTGTAACAACACCCCTTACCCAACACCCATAGTAGGAGGTGGTCATTATGCATAACCAATTTTCAGATTGTCGTTATGAAAATGGGGCATAATTTTTTTTACTTTTCCCAAACTTCTCTAAACTCGAAGTACAATTTAACATTACGTTCTTCTCGTTGATACAAATTTTGTGCTATAAATTTTTTCCTCAATCTTACCCCCATATTGTGAGATATTTTTTCCCAAAGTTTTTACCCTGCCACTTGGAATTCCATCATTAGTTTGTGTGGCATTTGGGATTTTAGATGATTTGATATTAGCCTCCCACACTTTGCTGTCAAAGCCCTTCAATGCGTTGGACTAGATCTGGCAATCATCAATTAACCATATTATTTGGACACCTTCATTCTAGCCCTCCTTATACCTTTGGGATGATATATAGAGACACATTATCCCACTCTTTCTGTGTCGATGTATTCCTAAGTTCACTTCTATGATAACCATCGAGGTTGTGTCGCCGGGATTACGTGTGGGTGGGGTCATATGTCCACCTATCCTATTCATTCACCTTTACAATATTACGACCATCGTGTGTTATCTCGTAGCATCTTGCTTCCTTCACCCTAGATCCTCCTTTCTTTGACCTCTTTATTTCTCAAGGGTCATAGCATTGGCTTGACCTGGATGAAAGTACCCCTTCTCCACCAATTGGATACATTTTCTAATAGCATGTTATGACTTGTGGCATCCATCTAGTATCTTCATGGTGCTTATGATTGAATCCTTATTTTAATCTTTCATGGTGAGACCTTCGGGCCTACGTTGTCTGGTGGGTCTCACCTCCACAAACTACTATTTTTTACTATCCCAGTTGGCTCCACTCCTTGCCTCTGGGATGGTCTTCCACTTCTAAGTTGTATGCCTAATTGACCCAATTATCTATCAGCACTATTGTTCCACTACACCATTACTTATGTATATTCTGAGGTGAACTTGTAGGGCTAACTCGATAGGTGGGCCAGTTCCTAACTGCTAGCACCATGACAATGGTGTGGACCCTGCACACACCCACCTTACATCATCCTGCAAGGCCTTGCCCAATGCATTTGATTCTTCCAATCCAACGTTCCTCCAAGGTGAGACTTCCAGGGTGGCTTCAAGCAAGGTCATCCTCCCTTTGTGTTCCTGGCGCTTCCTAGTGCACCTCCCTCCCATCCTTCTAGGTTAAAATTTCAGTCTTATATGGATAGTGTGCCACCCCTCTAGCCAATGGCATAACCATTAGGCACATGCCATATTTTTGCATCATCCAGCACCTCTTCACTCCAGTGCTCAACATGATTTTTTGGTGCAAAGCTTCTGGGTCCCACCTCCCGTCCATGTCAGTACACTCATGACCAATCCTGTTAGGGAAAATAAAGCACTCCAATATGAGACTACCATGACTAGGGTTTTGATTAGTGAAAGGAAAATGTTTTCCCAAATTTCAACATAAGGTTATGGATTTCCCTGCTACGTCACTTTGATTGTTTCCCATGGCCCAACTAGGAAAACCCTGTCAAACTCTGAGCTACGGGTCTAATCTGAATTTCAACTGACATCATTGAATCTTACCCCAACTCTTCAAGAATTTCTCCTCAGTGGTTGATCTGGCTAAATCTCTGCTACAATGGTTCAGTAAATATTATAATTGGTATTGCTTCTTGGAAAAGATGATGGAAAAAGTAGCTTTCTAGTGCACCCCACAATGCTACCCCTTCTGAGCTTTGGAGAAGGTTTCTCCAACTAGTTCTTTGCCCTCAGATGTACCCTGCTTTGTAATAAGGGCATTCAATGGGTACTAGTGTAGGTGCTTCTACAGCCCCACTATTCCATGGAACTATAGTGATTCATGAAAGGCTTCATATCGTTCACCATACGCTAAGGGTTCAAGACCCCATGACAGACCTACAAGAAACCCTATGGCACTACACATAAGATTCTAGGTCCTAGTGAGATACTCCTTAATTATAGCGGAAGATATACAGTTTGTTGATAATGCATGGCTAGCTAAGATTGTATGCATGGGTTTCAACTATCCTTCCACTAAAAGGAAAGTAAAACATTTAGCGTTAGCATGAAACCTTTTGTATAGTTTCAAGGGCGTATACCCCAATGAAGGAATATCCATATATATGTATAGACCCTTCCAATTGGGTGGTCTATGATGTAATTATTTCATGTTAGTAAAAAGGGATTATGTGCCCAACATTCCAAGTGTTATTCCATATCCTTATGGATCACTTCATTTCCCATGGAATTCATGGTGTCTTCATTATATATATGTGTGTGTGTGTGTGTGTGTGTGATATTAACAATATGAATGAGTATTTACCACAAGAAAAGATTCTAGTCACGGGTTATGACACCATATTTCTATAATTATAATTAATATATATATATATATATATATATATATATATATTACACATTTATTTCATTAAATTTCCTATGATAAACACCAACAAACATATCACACAATATTTCATTTATAGTTTAGAAGAACACAATTACTTAGTTTGTTTAACAGTATCATTTGTTTTTAGGGAAGCACAAAAATAAAAATATATTTAACATATACATCCAGACCATCTTCCCAATGGGGTGCAACCACATTTCGTACATTAATAGTCTCCATTTTTATCCAAATATGCAAATCCAGTTCATCCAGAATGCAATATAGATTCATTGATATTGAAAACAAGTGTAGGAGACTACTCTCCACCCAACCATAAAAATTTGCATTAACCGATAGCGTACAGGGACCCACATTTTTACAGAGATCTAGGGACCCTATCTTAACCCATAGCCTTAAGGGAAACCAAACTATTATAGGGCTCTAAAGACTACTAGCTCGACCCATAGCCTCCAGTCAATCTGAGGAACAATCTCCTTCTCTTCTCTTCACCTCATGTTGAATGCTCTCATTGGATGCTCTAAGATGATTCCTTCTTCCAATTGTTTCTCACTTTCCCGCTTCCAACTCTTGATCCTTTTCCTTCTTCCAATTTTTTCTCGCTTTTACTTGTTCTCCAGGAATTCTTCATCCTTTCCCTTGTTTCCTTATCTGGTCTCATCCTCCCTAAATTTTTTATGTCCTCTTTTCCTTTCTAACATTCTTCTGTGTATGGGCATGCATCCTTTATTTTGTATCTCATTTAATTTAAGAGTTAGCCCATTAAAATCATGAACCCACCAAACTTTAATGGATTTCCAAGAAATTTAGGTTTCTTCTCTGCAAAATAAAACCTCTATCATCCCAAGAAAGAAATCCTCCTCCCCAACTCTGGAATCTTTCTCCCTTTGTTTCAGTCCCATTTTTAAATCTCACATATTTGTAAAAATATTTACAATTCATTTTATGAGAGAACCATGGGTGGGTTTGTCACACTAAGTTCACTTAAACTTTGTATAAAGAGTATCCTCTTTTAGATATATTTGTACTTATATTATTTGAGCTTATATTTTGTTGCACACCCTAAGTGAAGCAAAGCCTTTTTATAAACAACCTTATCCTGAACACACTAAATTCCCCTCAAGGGCCACAATATAATTTATATTTTGTGCTAGGACCATGGGGTTAGGTATCATATAAGCCATCATGGTTGTTTTTCATATTGAAACATTGAAATTTTTCTTTAGTGCTTAAATTTTTCTCTCTATTCGCTCACAAATCCCATATGAAAGTGTTAGCATGAATTTTCGTCGTAAAAGACCACTTCTTTAGCTGTGCGAAAAATAGCCCTAACATCAATTATGGCTTCCAATATCTTTATGTCTGCAGTTAGTTGATCCAAATGATGCTGCACAAATCCAGATCTAAGCATAAAAGACATTAAGAAGTAAGAATAAAATGTGGCTCCATGCATCCAATAGACAAGACAAGAACGATGTATTTGAAATAATTTTTATATTAAAAGGGTGCACCTGAGAGGAAAACAAGAAAGGTTTTTTTTGGTTCTTCTCAATGGGATGGGTTCTTGAAAGTCCTCAGCATTTCAGATCTAAAATTCTTCTCTCTTGTTGGAGTAGAAAACTCGTACAACATAGAACTCTTGCAAAGGGGAGTTCACAAGGAAAAAAATGGAGAATGACTAAAAGTATAGATCTAGAGTGATCTAATGTAATGAAAGGCGTAGTAATGAATGGGGAAAACCCTTCTATTTATAATAAAATATTAGGGCGGTCTAGAACTCGGTGCATGAATAAAATATTATTAATCGAATTCTAGAACCACCCTTTAGGAATATTTTATTATATTTGTTGGAGGGAAAATGATTTTTGACTTGGGTCAATTCCTTTATTTATAAATAATAAATAAACAAATGATTTATTTATTATTTTAAGGAAATGGTGGGAATATAATTAAATAAATAATGATTTATTTAATTATTTATAAATGATTTAGTCAAATTTAACTAGAAATATTATTTAAATAGGATTTAAATAACTTATTCCTAGGAAATAATCAAATAAATAAGGATTTATTTAATTGATTTCCTTGTTTTGGGTTAAATATGACCAGGAAATATAAACAAATATAGATTTTTTTATTATTTCCTTTTGGGGTTTCCTGTTTAGACCATAAACAACTTAATAAAGATGTTTTACTAAGTTATTTCACATAGTGAAAGCAATTTTACTTAGGGTAAAATTGGTCTTACATGGTGTACTTGGGTTCATCTAATGATAATAGGTTAGATGACCAAAAAATGGTGTAATAGAAAGAAACATGTGAAGGGGATAAGGATTAGGTGGCATATTATCACGAACCTTCATGTTCTCTCCTGACACATGGTAGGGGTTTTGGTTCCAAAAATGACAACCATAAGTTGAGATTCATCCATTCCCACTGGACACAGGTAACTTAGTGGCCAAGTCTTAGGGCATATTTCCCTAAAAGTTGAGGCATAGGAGCACTTAGACTTGAGGTGATCTTAGTTAGGCTACTGGAAGCCTCTCCACCTCTTTTGGGACGTAGCCTAGTACGTTTGGCCACTATAACGCTCTCCATACCTTGTTGGTTTTTTGGCTTTTGGAAGAGTTGTCAATGAGATTTATGACATGACCTGAGTACCCTATTCTAATTTTCACAAGTCCCAGTTACTACTTGAGTGGAAGGACATTAGGTACTTTTAGGAATTTTTCTCATACACAAAACCTCACATAACCTTTTTTGTTGATTATTTCACACATTAGAATTAAAGGGAAAATTAACCATTTATTTTTCTTTTTGTCTTATGTTTGTGATTCTTTTGGTTTTCCTAAAGAAAATGTATTTTTTCATGTGTTCTTATAGATGCAACTATTGTTAACACTAGAAAATAATATAAGTAGAAAATGACATTATTCAATGTTAAGCAGAAGGATTTACACAGATGGAAGACATTACATAATCTAGAAAGTATTTAAAAATCCCAAAGGTCTAAGGAAAATTAAATTTGAACAAGTCCTAAATGCTCTTTCAGTGCATTATCCTTCGTGAAGAGTGCATTTGCATGCCTTATGACCCGAAATGCGCGCAATCATGGGAATGGAAAAATGTCGCTTTCCGGGACCACACAAAGCATAGGACAAGTGATTCCTCACTTGAAGCCACCTAAGGAAAGCCACCAACGCCTCCTTAAACATCAAGTGAGTAAAAAATGGAATATTTGGAGCTCACAAATGAATCATACCCATCTCTTGGGTCACCATCCACAATGTATGAAGAGAGGGAGCAAGGATTTGAATTCTCCTATATAAGACCACCATGAGATGAAGAATTGGTGAACACATTGTTATGATGCCTAGAATTGCCCAAGAAATACCAGCAATGTGTGATCCAGAGCTGAAGATAGAGGGGACTCAATTTTTGGCCATCCAATAAGTTCAATCCAACACTGTAGAGAGAAAGGAAGACTGCACCGAGGCAAGCTTGGGATAAAAACATCCTTGCATCGGGACTTAGAACCCATGTTCTAGGGGCCCTTTGGAAATAGGGTAAAGTTTCACTCTTATTACTACCAGCGCTCAATAAGAGGGGCCTAGAGCCACCATTTTTATTATTGTTGTCGTTTGACTCTTTTTAGAGCTCATGCTTATTTGTTTTAGTTTTTAGTTTGGTTTTACTTATATATGCATGCTATTTCTCTATCTAGTATGCTTATGATTCTATCTTGTTCCACTAACTTTCTTGACTCGACTTCCTTTTCTGCCTGATACCAATAACTTAAGTGGGTAGAACACACCCATTAAGTTGGTGTGATTTCGTACATACGTACACCAAACACACTCCAATAATATTGGTGACTCCACTAACATTTATTACCAAGTTTATGTGGTTGTGCCTTTTTTTTGCAGAGACCTCTGTTTGTGCTGTGGAGTGGAGCTGAATTTCCCCTGATTTATCTTGCAGTCCCTAGTTCATCCCAAGTGAGATACTGGAGCAGAACAACTCCAAAATTTTATTTTGCAAGACTTTGCATGCTTTTTCTTCCCACAGACGCACCCAGAGCGCACGTTCAGAGCTGACCCACGTGTAGACATCGTGTCTGTTTCAGCCTTTTGCGCACAAAATACAGAATGAGAAATTTCTCCCATGTTTTTGTCTTTTCCTACTTGTAAAGTTCTTGGCAGCCCCTAATACACCTACCAGCACTAGTTTTGGTACCCCGCAGCTTGCTAAATCTCACTCTTAGCTGCTTTTTGTAGGCTTAGTGTCAGTTTTACTTCAAGTTGATTTTTGCAAAGTTCACACATAGTTTAAGTAGGGGGCGTGGAATAACTTGCATTCCGAAAAAAAATTATGTTTTACAAATTTTGGTACCAACACACCTAGATAACTAGCCAAAGTAAGTGACCCAAGACAATGCATGTGTAGCTAGTTTCTTTTTTCTAGTGTAAAAGTTATTAGTTTAGCTCAATTTTTGCACTAGGGTGTTCGGGACTAGGATTGAATTGTTTATATAAGAGAAAGTAATCTCTGCTACCTTTGCACCCTCTGGTGATCCTAGGTAATCATATGAACACTCCCTATTCACAACTCACCATCTCCCTATAGTTGATCACATAGATTAACTAGGAAAACTAGAAAGCAGCCCATAATCCACACATCTTTTTCTTTTGAGCCAGGAACAATACAACATAGTTTAAATAGGAGATTTTGAAAAGGATCATCGAATATTCACATTTTCAAACTATGTTCTTGTCCACTTTGTGCTCACACACATCCACTCACTAAGCAAAGCAAGGACACATAAAACTAACTTAACCAAACTCACTAAATTCTCCCCACAGGGGCCATAAAATAATTTATAGCTTAAGTTAGGATCAATGGGATAGGAATCCAATAAGCCACCTTGATCACTCTTCATCTTGAAACATAGAATTTGACTGTTTAGGGAGCTTAAAATCCACCTATCAACCCACAGAAAAGAAAACCCGAGTGTGGCAGAGACCTGTTTCAGAAGGGATTAGGCTTAGGCACAGTGCATGTGGTATCAGTTGAGGCTACCTGACTCGACTGATACTGGGTACTGTTAGCTGAGTTACCAAGAAGCCCAAGACTCTAATGCTCATGGGGGATGGTGGTACTTAGTGACCAAAACTAGGGCATCATTTCCCAATAGTTGATGGTGTAGGCAAGCGCCAAACCCTCTACCCTTACCTTGGTGGATTTTCTTCGGCTGACTAGGGGCATCGCCAGCTCTTATGGGACACTATGCCAACACTCCGAAGATATCTTCTCAAGGCCCAACTACATTTGAGTGTGTGAGGACGAATAGGTCTTCTAGGATTTTGAGTATCATACGCAAACAAACAAAAACCACTTTTTGATTGCTTTATCACATAGATTAATTTAAAGGGAGAATTTATTTTATTTTTGCTTTGTTTTATGTACGTGACAAGAATTTTGCTTTGATATAGAATATATCCTCTCAAATGTTTCCAAAACCAAACCTTTTTGACACCAAAATGCGCCCAATGGGACCTCGTCGATCTAGGCATCTTTTGGACCTCCCCCCATTAGCGGGAGGGGTTCCAAGCCTTTCGTCGTTTATGTGTCAAAGATGGAACACTGCCACTATTATTGGTTAGTCCTTTATTGGGGCATCCATAGTTGGGAACCCTAGTCGGTCTCCCAACACCACACCACAGACCACTCCTCCCACAACCCCTAGGGGGCAGAGGAGTGCATCCCATTCGGGAAGCCAACCAAATACATAGTAGGGTACATCGCAAACTAACCCTCTTCCTAACCAGAACTTTGTGTTTTATCACACTGCAATGGCATCAACCTCCCAGTCACATTTCTTAGCCTCGTTGAATCTGCCCGATTTAACCAAGCTAACGAATGACCCCATCGCACATGACCCTACATGGCCTCCCATGCCCACGAAGCTCCCTTCGAATATTCCAAAGTTCGAAGGAAAGTAAGCGGAAGAACTAGGTAATCATGTGATGACCTTTCACCTATGGTGCTCATCGAATAGTATCATCAACTACACTATTCGATTGAGGTTATTTCAACGCACTCTGACAAGAGTAGTCACGAAGTGGTATGTGGATCAACCCTCTGATTCACATGGAACCTTTAGCACCCTCACTACCGCGTTCATAACATATTTTCAGCTACCCATTCACCATGATTCCAGAATGGAATTACTGACACACTTTTGACAGACCCCCACCCTCCATATCTCGGACCATCTCCATGAATGGAGGAAGCATCGTAGTTTATGTAAAGCTAAACTCGACGATCGGGTTTTCTTATATTTGTTCCTGAAAGCTCTTACGGCAGAGATTTCAAAGGATGTGGTGTAGGAAAATCCCATATCCGAAGAGGATGCTATCAGCAAAGCCCAACAACTTGAGCTAATTTATACGTAGTCAGGATACATTTACAACATCCTGTCCAATGCCCCATGCCTGTAAACTTATCAAGAATTTCCAGGTGCATCGAACACTGCAGACGAACTAATTAGGTCATTGACCCAAGGTTACCTAGGCATCAGTAGTCAAAACCATGGTTACACATACAGTTCTACCCAGAACATTCCTCAATGTGGTTTTCAAAGTCATCATATGCCTCAGCAACATTTGACCAATAGGGCACTAGTGTATCACCAGGGAGGACCTTATCTTCCGGATCAAGGGACCCAGTACACAGAAAGAAACACTGATGGAAGAGCTCCCCTCCAATAGCCAGGTGCAAACCAGGGATTGCGTTATGCTCAATCCCCGGCTCAAGACTTGCCTATGTAGACCAATTCACAAGTGAACTTTTTGTATCCGTCCCAAAAATAGCCACACCAATATAACCAAGAGAACTATCCTCCTAATCTGGTGAAGAAAAAATCAAAAAATAAGCCAAAAGGGAACCTTGGACATGGGGGCAGCAACCAGCAGTACCCGTCGTGATCCCAAACTGGAGGAACCTCCAACCAGAATCAGAGCCAAGAGCCGAGCAATGCCCAACGGTAGAGAAAAAGGCCACCTCCTCGAACAAACCATTCTTGTTTGATATGCGGTGAGTACGGTCACTATACTCACCATTGTCCTGATCTCCCTAAGTTGAAGAAGCTACAAAGTAACTGAGGACAAGGAGGATCTTCCCAGCAACCAGTTGTGATGCAAGAACCTTTCCCCCATCAAGGGACAGTAAGCACTCAAGAGAAAAATATAGATGACTCCGGGAAAAGCAGCCATGAAATCTACATGACTGGTGAAGAGATGTTTTTATAAACACGGAATCGCAATTACGAAACCCCACCAGATGCTAATACATTAGGGGCATGTACCAGTGCATCGACTGCACCTTTGACTATTTCAAAGTTGCCTATAGAACCATTTCCAAAATGGTGAAGGGACCCAATAGGTGAGTAAGAAACTACTCCAAGGCGACCCATAATTATAGTATCATGGACGATTTAGCACAATCTCCCACTGCTATGTCAGCTCTAGAATTATTGTAGTCATGCCCAAAATAGAAAAAAGCCCTACTTTCCGCATTAGGCGCTATTGACCCTGCCGATACGTGCCTAATGGCTTTTGACTTAGACAAAGCCACCCCCAGGCTTCCTTCCATGGTCACCTTCCAGATACTACTGTCGGTTCAGAATATCACAATTCACTGATGTGTCATAGACGAGGGTGCATCCACGTGCATCATGTCCAAAAAAATTTGGGAGAAGTTAGGTTCTCCCAAACTAAAACCCTCAGTTATCATGCTTATAGCATACGACGGTCGTCCTTCGACCCCCTCGGCCTCTACCAAAATGTCCCGGTCTATTTAGTTGGAAAGACGGTCCACATAGACATCAAAGTCTTGGATGCTCACTTGGACTACAATATACTCCTTGGGAAGAGTTATATGTATGCCATGTCTTCCATAGCCTCCTTCATCTTTTGCATCATGATGTTCCCCCATGAGGACCGCATCATTACTTTATACCAATTGACACATAGCGAGAAATGACCCCTAACAAACACTGATGTATTTCTAACCTACGTAGATACATCCTCAGATGCTCTCTCATGGTACCAAGAATATGGCCCTGACCAGTTCAAACAGTCATCCATTCTAGGGTCATTCCTAGGAGACCCTCCCATAATCCCTGAGTCATCGCTCGATGTCACAGGGACTCCGATGTGCATGATTTCCACATCAAGTGTTGAATCTAGTTAGGACACGGACATAAGCAGTAATGGCACCGAGCCATCGACCACGGCAGCCTCTCTAGCCTACACCACCTCTCAAACCCCTTTCCTCTACCCCCAGCTAGTTTCGTCTCCCAGTAGGTTTTGGAAACACTGGTATTGCCAAACATATCATTGGAAATACCAGTTTGGTAGCTCATTCCCCTTGCGAGAATAGGAGCCACCCACATCAATGCCACAGGATTGAAGCCCCTCAGTCCTGAGGAGGCCCCACTCATCCAAGAAACGATCGAAACCACCCCTGCAAAGGAGATTCCTGTTGCAAAACTGGTGATCACGGCCAAGAAAACCGAAAAGAGAGGAAATAAGATGGTGACCCCCGCCATACAACAGGAATCACCAGTCTGCGCCATATGCGACGTAATAGGCCACCCTACCCAAATCTGTCTAGAGCTGGATGAATTAAAACCACTCCTTTGGATCTGAGACACACATCGTGATGCCACGTCCTTGTAAAAAGGAACCTAACACCAGAGGTAAAGGAAAAGCATTGCGTACCAATCACACATACACTCTCTGCAGTAACTATGGGCACTATACCCAACATTTCCTAGAGATTCCGCGATATAAGGACACCCTACATGTCATCAAGCAATCCTATCAAGAGGATCCCCCACCCAATTTGTCAGGGATGAACCTCGTACCATCTTGTACCTACAGGAAGAATCAAGGGCACAAGAAAGACCCCCATTCATGCCTATTATACATTACATGCTATGTGATGAACATGGTCATTTCCTCAAAGAGTGCACATCCCTAGAACTCATCCACATATGGTATCCTATAGAAAGGGTTTACTACGTTGGATTGTGGGAAGTGCAATTCACATGTTCGTTATGTGCCGACAATCACCTTTTGGAGAATTGTCACTATATCCCCCAATTTCGGCTAGCGCTCGCTATTTTACGCTCAGCCATATTCCGCCTCTCCTAAGAAGATGACATGGATGCAGAATCCATGGACAGCTCCACAACCCAAGAAGATGTGACGAGCAGATCCATCATGTTCTTGTCATCTGAAAAGAAACTAATCAGGGAGCCCCTAGTTACCCCCAGCCACTCCCTACCAAGAAGACCAACATGCACGTTATGAAAAATGCCCAACCATGTGGTTGCTACTTGTCCCGATTTAGTAGCATTATGACGTTGGTTCCCTGCCAGACCTCAAAATGAGCACGATGTAACCCCCATATCAAGGATATTCTGCACAATATGTCAAGGAAATCATTACGAGTGACACTGAACTTACACCTTGCAACTTCATCCTACCATCGATATGATTCATACCATAGAGAAGAGGGAGGACGACCTCCGTGAATGGTACAAAAAGTACACCCTTGGGTCAACAACCCCAACCCCACATGGGCTTGGTGGGTGAACTAGGATGACACACCAACCAAAAAATACCCAGGATAAGCCAACGATAACATGCAGACTATGCGACCTGAATGACCACCGAATCAAAAAGTGCAGATAACTAAAGCCCCTTGCAAATAGTCTTCGCATAGTATCTTCTCTCCCTCAGAGGCTTCTCCCTAATCAAAAGAAGGTCATGCGCACCTATTTTCAGATTTTTTCACACTTTCACCACACGATTAAATGTGTATACCTCCCCAAGATGAGAGTGGCAAGAGCAACGTTGAGTCTACACTCCCCCAAAGGAGAAGAAGCACCTAAGCCAACAACATGGAAATGGAAGTAGAAGACAACCTCTTCTACGATGGATCCTTTCCAAGCATCCACATCTAGGACGTTGAGTAGCGCTGATTCCCATACAATCTACTCCGTTGGCACAGTGATACCATGCACTATTTGCACTTTCCAAAACCACACACCAGAGGTATGCCAGCTAATGGAAAAATTCAGGCACCTCTACGGTAGGCACAATTTCCACCCACATGAAATTGACCATCCTAGTAGGAAACACAACCTTGTGCTCACACAGAATCCCATCACGAAGATTCTTCCCCCACCAAACGTTGACAACACAATTCACCATATACGATTCATATCATCACATACCAGAAATAGGATTGCAGTCGCCCCCACCTCCCGTGATTTCCACCCTATTCCTATCACGAAAGCTCAAGGTACCTTACGCTTTTTCATTGATTTCCACAAGATCCCAACTTTGGATACCGCCATCAAACTCCTTGATGATACCCAGCCTCTAGAACAACACCTAATACAACTAGAGCTCATCGATGAAATTTGATGACAATCACTGCAAAACGAGGCCCACAAGAAGAGGGTAAAAGCATCATTCGACTGCCACATCAACCCTCGCTCATTCATAGAGGGGGAGCTAGTACTCCGCTTTGATGTCACAAAAGAAGCTCTAGGGCCAGGAAAGTTGGAAACCTTTTGGAAAATACCATACATCATCAAACATTGCCTTCTACAAGGGGCATACATCTTGGCGGAACCGGACAAGACCTACCTCAGCAACGCCGTCAAGGGCATTTACCTCAAGAAATTTTACCCATAAGGGCCAAGACGACCCTTCCCTAGAGTGAATGTACACAAAACCCAACCATTGGAATTTTTTGACCAAAAGGCTTATTAAACAAGCTCAAAAGTTCCACCATGGATCATAAACCTAAACCCTATTTTGGATTTGCTAATGGAGCATCACACTGGTCTCAAAGTTTAGCCATAGCTACCTAGGTCATTTACCACCCTAACTGATCACCACTCTGCTCAAATGTGTGTCCATCGGTTCAGTAACAAACAATCAGGCAGAATATGACATCGTCATCGGGCTTATGTGCGATGCCCTCCATCATGGCATAATCCATATGCATGTCTACCTCAATTCCCAGTTAGTAGTGTTGCAATTAAACCAAACATTTGAGATAAGAGATACACATCTACTTAGAAAATATTTTTGTGCAAAATGATTAAGCAGACAATTTGACTATATCACATTTACACATGTACTAAGGAGTCAAAACCAAGTAGTTGATCGCATAACCAACAATATCCTAAACTGGAATGCATCTCGAATAAAACATCATACATAAAAAACAAAAAATATAGATATCCATTAGCATAACATCATACATAAACTGAAGTGTATCATATCATATAGAGTCACAAAAATATCTCTCTCACATATATATATATATATATATATCAAAATGTGTATGTCTCAGTACACAAATAGTATTGCTGACCCTATGGCCAGCCCAAATATACAAAATTCATCAAAAATAGGGGAAGCATCCACATGGTGCTTTCCCTATGTACAAGTACACTCTAGGGTGGTGCCCCCTTAGGAGGGGCAAGTAGACCCACAACCGCTCTCGGTGCCATCACTGGAGCTGTCGTTACCACCGAGACTACCACTCGACGTAAGACACGCTGATCGTCCCTCTCGTAGGCCATCACAATCTCTAACCAGACCTCCCTGAGGTCATCCATAAATCCTTGAGTAGGCACCCCCTGGGTCAAGCGGTCCACTCAACCCCAAGCATCCTCAAGAGATGACACCTAACGAGTCAGCTCCTCAATAAGAGCCTCCGTCGCATCCACACATGCTACCGTTGCATCATCACGCTGCTCTCAGCTACAACCTCTATAGCAGCCGAGCTATTGTGCTCTCCAGAAGGGCCAACACCACCAGTAGGTCCTCCAGCAGCATCCCCTCCAAAATTATGTCAGTGTCACTAGAAAAACACATAAGTACATATATACTCAAATAAATGCATAAAACATAACAAAATATACATGTTGGCCCCCAAGCATAACCAGGAGGTATACCTATTTCCGGATCCCCCCGAAAGTCCACCCCACATATGGGAATGGAAAAAACATCTACAGGTTCACCTCGAACCAGGCCTCTGTCGTGGCATTACAGTAACGCCCCACCATGCCCCCACCACCTCGCCAAATCACTGAAGCCCACCTCCTCATAAGAGGCTCTCGTGGCCTCCTAGGAGGCACTGCCACCACTGGCCTCAATAGCACTACCCTCTCGTACATAATATTGCACAAGATGCTGGCATATGCAAGCAACTTTGATCCATTTTGGACCTTGTTGAGTTGCGTCACTATCCTGTCATAGCAGAAACGGGCAAAGTCATAAAAATGCCCGGACCTCAATTGGCACAACACTCCAACCCATGGGCCAAATGCCCTATGTGGATCCAAAAACCCTACAAGTCACACAATCACTGCCATAGTACATCGATCCACCAATTCTGTCACTGATGCAATGCTGATGCATGCCTTCGTAAGCAGCGCCCCACCATAGTGACGTCGTCGAAACCTCTCCAAATCCACTCTCCTGGAAGGGAGTGGATACCTCAGTGCCTCACCAGGAGGCAGTAACCCGGTCACAAAATATACATCCGTCTCAGGACAAATGACCAGGTTCGTCCCATGCAACACGAACATGTTGCGCCTCCTGCGCTAATGTTGGATCAAATAACATAGCAATCGGTCCTGTGACCAAAGAAGCTCGTTCTCCACGAACTTCAGGAGCCCCTATTGTGCTAGCTAGAGGCATGCCCTAGCATCAGCAGCCAACGTAATTCGGTTCTCGGGCTAATCTCGCTCCCTCCACAACAATCTATC
This sequence comes from Pinus albicaulis, assembly GCA_034641835.2. NCBI lineage: Eukaryota > Viridiplantae > Streptophyta > Pinopsida > Pinales > Pinaceae > Pinus > Pinus albicaulis. The sequence continues at coordinate 1,012,126,970 of CM076575.1, read as the reverse complement.
ATCAAAAAAGGGACCCATTAGTACAGAAAAACACAAAAAATAGGCAAAAAACCAAAAAAAAAATTCACCTCGGCTTTGCGTGCCTTTCCTCCAGAGAGGCACGCTTAGGGCATGCTTGTATTTTCCATAGGTGCACTTAGGGCATGCCAAATAAGGGGACTAGAGAAATTTTAGCAGGTTTATCTCCAGAAAATGCGCCCAGAGGGTGTGCCTTTGCCTTGATCACCCGCGCAATCTAGGGAAAAAAAATACCCAAAATCCGTACAAACCAAGTTTGTACAGACCCCGACACCATCAAACTAAAAATAAATAAAGTGCAGGACGTCACGGAGGTTACCTAGGCATGATCTCGCTAATCCCTGGTGCTTAGGCTAACCGCAACGGCAAGAACTACTACACAGAAACCTCTGACATCTCAAAAACTCAACAAGTACAAATGAATTGAATTAGGGCCCTATTCATCTATATATTGCCCTTTTCAAAAACTTGGGAGGACCATAATGAGAGATCAGAAGGTCCGTTCTCTGAACCGTAAGTTGCACCATAATTAACACTCCATGATGAACAGAGGCGATGCCAAACATTCACACTCTCAAAAAAAAAAAAAATTCAGTGCCGGAAGGTATGCCCTCTCTCATCTTCTTTTTTAAAGCTCATGAGTTTCAATAATATTTGATAAACATAATTGTATTGGCAGGAAAAAGCTCGCAAAAAAATTCGTAATTCCATTCACATAAAGTTCCAGAGCAAGTATCATTCTATCCCCAGCATGATAGAGTCCCATAAAACTCCACATATCCTGACATCATTTCTCCATCAAAAATCAACCATAGGGTCCTCATATCTGACTGTGTTTATCATCACCTCACCCTGCACATGATAAACATCCTTGTTGGTCGATAGAGCCTTCCCTCCATGGCGCTCGTCACCCACAATAGACCATATATCATAGCAAAAGTGACACCATGGCCATACCACTTCAGTCCGGGAAGCACCTCGTGCCCATCCATCCACCATGCATAAGGTCAAGTTTTACCATACAATCTAAAACCCCCTTCCCAGACAATCGGGTTGTACAAGTAGATCAAAATCACACCACCGTGCCTCGCATTTGGCCCACCATACCTCCACTAGAATAATCTTATTTGAGATACTTTTTCATCCTCTCCATCAACCCCACACATGAGACCAACCAATGGGACCCCCACCCTCAGTAAATCACCTTCCTCACAACATTAGTGAGCGAACACTTTCATGTTTTGGGGTACCCGTCTCTATGTTTTGTACAAACCAAACCCCATTAATTTATTCTTTTGGTAAGTGTACAAAGACTATAAACGGTGCACTACATCCCTTCACCCTCCCATCCATCTTTTTCCCCCACGGAAGCAGTCCCTGAACACCCTTGGTTGGAGTATTACACCCCCACGCACAAGCAACCTTGACATTCATAACTAGTCTATACCCACCCTGGAAGTCATACCGACTCCATGGATTTCCCCATCAAAAATAACTATGACTTCTGCCAAGCTGCTTGGTATACTCCAACCTTGGGCCAATGAATCCCCATCATCAGTTTTCAGTCACCCCTTGCAACATGTCTATGTTAAACCCATCACATCCAGGTCCCTGACCCCTCATGTCAGCGACCCCTCAGTTAGTTGAGGCTTCCTTTTTGTTGACTTCGACACCTATTTTCCAAAAAGGAGTGGTACCTTGGATTATCCCTCTCCAAAAAAGGGGCATCCTTGGGTGGCACTATGGGAGACATCATGGCCCATAGATGTCATCGATCCTCCTAACATTCGACTACAACAAAAGCTTTCATGTGAAGATGGTATCGTACCTTACAACCATTGCACTTTGATCAAATTTGACGAAGACCCGTGCCTCCATAAATGTCTCTTTCAGCAATGCTTACATGGGAAGGTTTTAGCTAGCACCTATGTCTACAATGCGCAGCTATATGCCATACCAAGTTTACGCATATGGGTACCATATTCCACCTATTTTCAAATAAAAAACGCCCCTAAGGGCCCCATCAACCCCCAGATCACATCAATGATAGAGACAAAAAATATATCTGTCAACTAGATTTTTTTAACTAAGCCACAACATCATGAGCATGGGACATGCCCACCTCGTATAAAATTTGTATATGTATTGTATTATATTTGCTTGCAGGGGTCCCTTAGTATGCAGTCATTCCTGGAACTGGTGCAAGGTGTTTTCAATTCCAAGCTTCACACAATTCTCTCTCTCTACACATGATATACAGAAAAGAAACTATAATGTATTTCGCCTATACAGTTCTTCCTAGACCTCATACATTAGGGGGCAACTGTTAACACTGGAAAATCATACAAGTATAAGATGACATTATTCAATGTCAAGTAGAAGGATTTACAAAGATGGAAGACATTACAGAACCTGGAAAGTATTTAAAAATCTCTAAGGTCTGAGGAGAATCAAATTTGAACAAGTCGTAAATGCTCTTTGCATGCATTATCCTTCATGAAGAGTGCCTTTGCGCGCCTTATGACCCGAAATGCGGGTAATCCTGGGAATGGAAAATTTTCACTTTCCGGGACAACAGAAAGCATAGGACAAGTGATTCCTCACTTGAAGTCGCCTAAGGACAACCACCAACGCCTCCTTAAACATCAAGTGAGCACACAATGGAATATTTGGACCAGACAAAGGAATCATACCCCTCTCTTGGGTCACCATCCACAATGTACCAAGTTAGAGAGCAAGGATTTGAATTCTCCTATATAAGACTACCATGAGATGAAGAATTGGTGAACACATTGTTATGCTACCCAGAATTTCCCAAGCAATACCAACAGTGTGTGATCCGAAGCTGAAGATAGAGGGGACTCAATTGTTGGCCATCCAACAAGTTCGGTCCAACACAGTAAAGAGAGAGGGAGACTATACAGAGGTAAGCTTGGGATAAAAACATCCTTGCATTGGGACTTAGAACCCATGTTCTAGGTGCCCTTTGGCAAGAGGGTAAAGTTTCACTCTTATTACTACCAGCGCTCAATAAGAGGGGCCTAGAGCCACTATTCGTATTATTGTTGTCTTTTGACTCTTTTTAGAGCTCGTATTTATTTGTTTTAGTTTTTATTTTAGTTTTAGTTTATATATGCATGTTATTTCTCTATCTAGTATGCTTATGATTCTAGCTTGTTCCACTAACTTGCTTGACTCCACTTCTTTTTCTGCCTGTTACCAATAACTTAAGTGGGTAGACCACAACCCTTAAGTTGGCATGATTTCGTACATACATGCACCAAACACACTCCAAAAAATATCTCAAGTGTTGTTGACTTATTTCCTTTCTTGCCAACTGATTTCTTTCTTAGAACATAACGCTTGTAATTAGTTACATGTTTCATATGGATTATATCATCTTTAGGTGCCTACTACTTAAAATTCACATCATCATGAAAATTTGTTTACCTTTCATACATTTTGAACGCTTTTCCCTTTCATCATATTTTGAATCACCCTTTTTTTTGACACAGGGACTGATACTTTTACTGGTGCACTCTTCTTTGACCCATCATTCCTTGACATTGAAACCATTTTCTTTTAATGTTTCAACTTATACCACTCAGTTGATGTCAACTTCTGCTACCTAGCTACCTACTATCAAATCATATCATGACCTTCCACCTATGGTGATTTCTTAAATAAACATGTGTAGATCTAGTATTCACTTTTCCTATGATGATGATTCAATTGAATTATAAGTATATTTTTTATTCCACTATGCAGGGATGGAAATTGAGCAGCCACATGAGGAAGAAGATGTCTCCTATCAAGTTTTTCAACTAGATGATGATCAAGATGTGCCATATGGAGCCAATCAACCATTATAGGAACAACATGTGCCTTATCAAGCTAATCAACTATCACTAGGGGAACAATATGTGACATATCAAGCTAATCAACCACTAGAGGAAGAAGATTTTCCATATAAAATTGATCAATCACTAGAAGAATGGGTTGTTTTCTCTCAAGTTGATAGGATAAAAAGGAGTTGCAGTCACTTGGAAAGGGGTGGAAGGTTTGCAAAAAAATTGGATGCAATCATAATTGAAGACATTGGGGAGCCTATCCATGTTCGCACTATTATAGAGCATGTTAATAAAATCATTCGACTATATTTCAAGAAAAAATCATTTGTTGCACAAGCTCGAACACTACATGGGTTGATCAAACATAAGAAACGAAATCATGCCACAAATATTTTGGGTATCCAAGATGCTAAAGGTAGGAAGACAAAAATGAATGTCACTAAAAATATATCAAAGGCATTCACAATGTTTGGCGAATTAAGAAAACTTGATGTTCAAGATGCGCACAAGGCAATTACAACTGTTATTGTTGCACCAAGTACATCAAGGCAACAAAAGTTGGAAACGGTGTCAAAATTTCTCCATGTCTCAAGAAAAACATTACAAAAGCATACCAAATTTAGAGTTTGAGTAAGTAAAAATGATGAATCTTCTTGTTGGGATCTTATCACTAGGAAACCCTACCAAGATAGGCATATAACAAGAATCAGAGCACTTATGGTAGACTTTTGGGAGAGTAATTCTTGTGTTATTCCATATATAAAGCATGTCATACAACATCGCATAGCTAAAGGTGTGTACGTGGATCATGATAAGCACATTATAGAAATGACATAAGTTGCATTGTTCGAGGAATTTCAGGAAAGCAATCACCATGTGAAGATATCCATAAGGATGTTTCGAAAGTTGAAACCATAGTTTATTAGGCCTAATAAAATCTATGACAAATGTTGTTATCAATATCATGTTGAATTTGAACTTCATTATGAAACTTTCCAGAAATTTTACAAGAATAATTTTCACGGTGACCCTCCTCCTCCTATAGTGTGTGATTTTGTTTCATCAATATTGTATAAAAGGGAGCTAGAAGATTGTTTTACAAGAAAATATGTATATGTGGGAGAATATGCATTGAATGTGGTGATTTGGCATTTTTCCATAGGAAATTCATTATTGATCCCAACCAATCTGGATGTCAAATGTCACCATCACATGAAATAAATATGATTATGTTGTTGGAAATCAACCATCTTCTTCAAATTTGGCACCTAGGAGGGTCAACTATGTTGAGGATGAGATTCATATTTCACATATCATGGGGGTGTTTCAAAACTAGTTCTATAAATATATCAAACACTCACACAGTTCCAGGTGGAAAGCTTCTAAATTCAAGCATTCTCATGAAGTATTCCAACCAGGAACAGTCTTATCATTGCTAGAATTTGTTGAGAATTACACATTTTATCCTCGGATAGAGATCGAGAGTGAGTACTATCACTCAGATCGATTTTCCATATTCGTACATGTTTTGTATAGAAATGCACAATTGAATCTTGATGGTAGGGATAGAACTAAAAAGTCATGTGGTTTCAATGAGTATCACTTTTACATTAGTGATGATCGTAAGAATGACACATTGTTCATGTAACATTTCTTTGACCTAATTTATGAATCATTAAAAAAATGACATATTATTCTGAAATTATTAGATATGATCAAATAGTTGTGCACATAGTTCAATTCAACACGTGGTTTTTATTGGTTGAAATGACTACACAGGAAGACAAAAATTCATCATACTTGGAGCTATTTTTAAATAGGACATGGAAAGGGTGAGCATGATGGTGCAGGTGCTTCTGTGAAGTGATCACTTAGGAGGTACCAAATTATTCGTGATTCAAATCAACTCAAATCATCACTAGAGGTGCTCAACTAGTGCAGGTCCCAATTAGGACATGATGGTCATGAATATATTAGGTTTGTGTGTAGGTTATTCTGGAATATTAAACTCATCGATGTGAATATATCCATTCATTGGTATTTTAATATTGTATAAGGAACAAGGGAATTACATTCGGTGTGCAGCAAAGACATGGGGTAAATATTTTCCATCGAGACAAGAAAACCCACATGTTTTTGTGAGTTTTGCATTGGTGTTGATGGATCTAGACTTGATCACTATGAAAAACACGGGTAAGTAAAAGGATGGAAATATTTCCCTCTTAATCCAAAGGTTCCTCATCCAACTATGATGTGGAAAGAGATGCACGATGAAGAGGCCATCGCTTTACTTGATCATGATCAAGTCTTTGATATTGTAAGGGAAGGTATGTGGCCCATTTATCATTATTGGTTTCATCTATAAATTTAAATATTGAACACATTTATCTATTACATATTTTGTATTTTGGTTGTAGGTGATGCTTTTGTTGTCACTTCGCCCTTATGAAATGAAGAGAACATGGCCTACTATTTGATATGATGTACATAGGTGAAAATTAGGTTGGTGAGATTGTATGAAGATGGACAATTCACATACCAAATTGGTGACATGGTTGTGATGGGCCATTTTTTTTAAAGGTTAAAAAATAGTTTGATCACATCATTTATAGAGATTTTATTCCTGAATATATATCTTGCCAATACAGTCATCTAGTCATAGCAACTCAGATCAATCTCATAGAAATCAAAAAAAGAAAAGGTTGAACCAAGGAGATGGAAGATGACAGAATCATACCATGAAATTATTATGGAGACTTGCATTCCTATGAGCCATTGGCCAAATGATTACATTATGAAAATGGAAAGCCCTAAATATGAGTCTATAGTAGTCAAGTGTAATCTAATCTAGTATAAAAGACCAACATATGAATTTTGTAATTTATAAATGTGGCACTTGAATACTCTTGTAATTATGTAATTTTGAATAGATAATGTTTCTATTTGGTATATTATCGATTCATAATCATGTACATATATGTTATATAACCTATAGTTTCCTTGAGTTGCTTAAGTTTCTAAAATTAGATTTAGATTTAGATTTAATTAAAAAAAATTATATTGAATTTTTTTAAATGTCATGTATAGTATTCATGGTGAGCATGGAATAAATCTTATAGATCTATATACATGTCATACATTTGGTTTCTAAAATACATTTCAGTATCTAACAGCCAAGTTGATATAATATTATTTTTCTTAAAATGGGAATTCAACTATCGAGGTTATGAACAACATTGAAATACTTGTATGTTATTAATAAATGTCATGTGTCAATTTGATATAAGACATGGAAAGAGTTACACAAATGCTTCATATTGGATTGTAAAAAGTGCAACACACACACACACACACATATATATATGGCTATTATGCTCTTTTAGATAACCTCAGAAGAAATAAAATTGAATAAAACTTATTTGTAGTTTACATATTGACATCTTTTAAAATGAATGTAATTTAACATACATTGATTGTGCACTAAAAGACACTTTCTACAAGTCAATATGACAGCTAAAATTGTTATTTTGTAAAATTTTATATCTTGAATATTATTAATTGTAGGTCTTAAGCTAAGGAATTGATCGAAATACTTGGATAGACAAGTAAATTTAGGAAAGTTCATAAAAGTATAGAAACATATAATTAATTGTTTAAATTAACATATGTTGATTTCACTAAAATACACTTTCTATAAGTTCAATATTAAATTTATGTACATGATATATCTTAGTTCATTTTAAGTATCAAAGTGACTGTCATCATAGTAAGATTGTACTTATTTCCTTAGTCTATGAAACTACAATTCAAAATTGTTATTTTGTAAATTTCACTTCTAGAATGTTCTTAATTTAAGGTCTTAAGATAAGGAATTGATTGAAATACTTGGAAAGGCAAGTAAATTTATGAAAGTTCATAAAATTATAGAAACATATCTTTAATTTTTTAAATTAACATACATTGATTGCATTAAAAGACAATTTCTACAAGTTCAATATTAAATTGATGTACATGATATATTTTAGTTCATTTTAAGTATTAAGGTGACTTGGATCATAGTAAGATCAAGTACGTAATTCCTTAGTCTATGAAAATAGAAATACAAATTTTTATTTTGAAAAATTTTACTTCTTGAATGTTCTTAATCGAAGGTCTTCAAATAAGGAATGGATTTAAATATTTGGATAGCCAAGTAAATTTAGGAAAGTTCATAAAATTATATAAAATTATCGAAAAATGTATCATTAATTTTTTTTTATTATATTAAATTCCAATACATATGACCTATATCATGTTATGACTAAGCTCTTGTAGATGACCTCAAAAGAAATAAAATTTAATAAAACGTATCTTTTGTTTACTAGTTCAAGACATCTTTTAGAATTGAATTTAAAAATGATTTCAATCCTATTTGTGTTTTTGGATTGAGCCATGATATATTTTGGTTCATTTTAAGTAGTGACTTGCATCGTAGTTTAAGATTAAACTTATTTTCTTAGTTTATTTCCTAAGAAGTCCAAAATTGTTATAGTTTTTTAATAAAAATTATACTATAGAAAAAAAATTAAACTAGTGAAATAATTACAAATCCATAAACTAAAATTTAATGAAAATTCATAAATAAGATTAATAAACATACATAAACTAAAATAATTAAGGTATGGTAATAAATATTCCATATGAAAATATATACAAATTACATTGTACATGAACATCGACAAACTGAAATAATAAGCCTTTATAAACTAAAGTAATGTTCATGCATCCATAAACCATCCATGTATGAAAATATACAAAGTATGTACATCACATGTGAATGTGGCCTATGAAATGGGCTTGAATGAACATTTATAAGCTATCACTTCTAGAACTATTATGTGTGTTCCGTCACGCATAATAACTATCCATAATCTAGTGTTACAATATAACATATTCAAATTCAAATTAAATAGAAAATTATTTTTACAAAATAAATAATTTCTAAATAAATGGTTTTTAACAGTGTATTTAATTAATCCTCTACTTGTGGCTTAGTCGAGTGAAAATGGAAGTCAAGTGGGATGGGAGTTTGATCAAATTTGGTTTGGTGCTGCCCTACTTGTGGCTCAATGCCTCCATACTCGACATCCCATTCATGTGTCCACATACCTATGGTATCGACACCACTCTGAATCTAGGCCTATGTACACAATGGTAAAGACAAATTATAATTAGTCTACAAATTTATTAGCATGCATACATGTAACTTAGAAAGAGAAAATGTTGAAATCTTAGGAATAAAAATTTTTCCTCAAATGTTGGTCCATGTGGTTGTACATAGTGACTCCCTTCCACATCAGTGCTATGAGTGCAGGTGGAGGAGACTAAGCCATGGAAACATGCACTAGAGGAGGTTGCTCTGGCTAGTCAACTGCCCCCTATGACGACCTCAGAAGCTTATTTATGTATTTGGGTTGTGTATGCATGTTAACATGAACTTATTAATATAAATGTAATTTAATACAAACTTATTAATATAGATAATGTATAATTTGATGATAAGAGTCAAAAGTTCTATATATATGTACCTAGTCTGTGTCATGTGGGTCGTGTACGCTCCAAATGTCACATATGATATCATGACACATATGTGCATATGACAAAACTGTCATGCCCTAGACACTCTATTAGCATAGTTATCTACTAAGTCACCAATTCTTCTTTTATTTACTTTTTGTTTTTCATCATATCATTAGTCAAAATTTTTACTTTTTCAACTAGTTTTCAACAATAGTTTTGGTCACTAAAAAATAACAAATCTGGTATACCTCTCCTTCACTTCATTTCATCATTAGCAGTTTCAAGTTCATCATTTCATCGTCATCATTTAGAGGTCTAGAGTCAGGTCATTCCATCTCATATAGGTCAAGTTTAGGTTCAAATTGCCCATGGGAAAATCTTCATATTTCCACTAAAATAAGTCAGTTAACCATCCATTTCATTCACACAAGTTTAGTGAAGGAAGCAAGCATGTTTTTTCAGTCCAAATAAAAACCATCTTTGTTGTTTCATATAGCTCAAGTCTCATAAATCTCAACATTGTCTTACTATGCATTCAATTTAAAAAGGAAGGGAAATCATGTCTGTCAAAGCTACAAGGAATCAATATGCCTTCTCAGTTCAGTTGAAAGAAGAAAGTGTTGCTGAAAAAATGTAATGGTGATGTGAATTTCATTTTCTACCTTCATTCATTTCATGTATCCTCTTTTACCATTTTTTTTTCCAAAACCCAAAGTCTAGTGCTTCATTTTCTTTCAAAAAATTCTTTTAACCATTCGAAATCCATATATATATATATATATATGTATATTATGTACCATAGCTCTGCCCGTTCCACAGCAAGCCCTTTAAATATATATCATATATTACATTTATGATATCATATGATATCATTTTCCACACTTAACCCCTTTACCTTTCATCACAATTGGAGTTTCGTAAGTTTCAAACTTCACTTATAATGTACTTGTCAAATCCTACAAAACCCCGGAAATGAGGTTTGCAGGATTTCTCAGACCCATCACCTTTTTGCATCACGAGACGCAACATATTTTCCACTTATTTCCACCTCCTTTCCTGAACTACGATATAGAGTGGGACCTGTCCCTGCCACGTCACCTAATCTCCCACCACAATTCACAAATCCTTCTTGTTGTGCTTTATGCCTAGCCTCTCTGATCTCCGATTTGTGATAACCCTCCAGCCCCAATATGCGATAAAGCCCTATCTCCGATTGTGATTAGTTGGACCCACCTGCCACATCACTTCTCCTTTTCACACATTGCAAAATCCATATTCCAACAGCCATGTTACCCACCCCTCTTGCACTGTGCGATTTTGACTATCCCGCAGTTATTCTACCTCGTAATCTTCCCCTTTTGATCAAACGGCTCTTGATTCTTTTCGGCCCCCCTTCTCCATTCTTCTTTTATCACTGTGGGGGGAGGTCTAAAAAGATTTTTTTTCCTCCGCTCCTCCTGCTACATGTCCTCCTCTCCGCATTTCTCACCCCCCTTGGTCCAAACCTCTTACTGTTCTCATCTCCAAAAACCATTCTCCCTTTGTTTAATAATACCATCATTCCCTACCATATTTATTCCTTATATAACTCACTCCATGTCCCCTACCATTATATCCAAAAGGTTTCTGTTTTTCTGCCATTACAAAGGGTTTTCCACCAAACATAACGGTTGTGCCAATAAAGAGAAAAGGGTTGTTTTTCTGATTAATTCCATCATTTTTCTCCATAACTTTCCAAATCATCATATTTCCTTCTCTTCCTTTGATTCCTCTCATTGGCCCTACCTTTAACATGTCTCCTTTCCATATATTTCACGTGCCCATTCCTTTTGGTTTAAAACCTATCCATACGGGTTTGTCCACTCCAACGTTATTTTTGCAAAGAAAAACCTATCAGAACAAAGAAGAAGCTGAAAAGAATGGAAACAGGGGAAAAAATTTCTCCAGAGAAGTTTTCCAATAAACCTGTGTCACCATTACTCTTCAGTACCAGGACACGTTTTAGCGTCAAGGCAACATTCAAGGAAAAAATCATAACATTTACAGAAACTCTGGCAACAGTTACTCAATCTGTTTTTCCTTGCAAAACCTGTACATGTGACCTACAGTTCAGGATAATAAAATGCCACACCCCCACGGATGTTGGGTTTTATAAGCTTCATATGAGTGCTCAGTTAAATTTTTCTAGTGAGGTAATAAATTGAAACAGATTTCCTCATGTTTTCTTGGAAATGTAATAAAGTCCCTATCCTTGAAATATTCGAATGGTCTATCCTTTCTAGAGACCCATTGTAAATCTATAAATAGACAATTGATAAATGTAGAAGAGGTTTGATGTTGATCTTACTGAAGACTCATTATAATAAAGAAAATCCTTTCGGAAATTCATGCTAAAGGATTTTGTGTTTCAAGAACATCTAATATATGGTGTGTTTTCTCTTTTGTGTTAATTTATTCTAATTATAAGTTGCAGTAGCTAGTAAAATATGAGTGAGAGTTGTTAGAAGATTTAACAGTAAATTATCTGCTTTTCATTTTTCTGCAATTATATGTATGTTGCAAAACATGTTAGTGAGGGTTCCATAAAGTATTTTTGGGATACTTTATGCATGAAATTTGTTTTCTAAGTGTTTTTTACTTTACATAAATAGAGTTTGTGTAAATATTCATAATTATAGTTGTGTGACTTATTTAGGATCCGATTATTTCCTAGAATAGGTACTAACTATCCATCTCCTCTCCATTGTTTCACTCTACTCCCTATACTACTCATTTACCCATACAATTTGCAATTTCCAAGCTTTCCAAATGCATGAAAATATTAAAGGATATGTAATCATTTCAAAATCATTTGAGAAACCATGCCACCATTCAAAACCTTTTCAAAACCTTTAAAAAAGAAAAACTTGAAATGAAATATGATGTGTAAGGCTTACTCCTTTTGCAGTCAAGGAGTTACTCCTTGCACTAACATCTTTGGCATTGTTGTCGGGGAGGCACATTGACGTTTATCCCTAGGTGAAGGATGAAGTTATAAGTCTGGTTCTGAGGTGTATAGTTCCAGGTGTATTTTTAGACTTCTTTACACCTGGTGACTCCATTGTTGAAGTTTTGGCTCCTATAAGGACTCCTAAAAGGACTAGAACCATGGCTAAACCATATTCCCCTTTGAGAATCCCAATTCCTAACCCTGAAAAGCTAATTAAGAAGAAGAGTAAACAAAATTTTGCTACTTCTGATACTGATTTCTCAAAGACTATTCATAAAGAATTCCTTCGAACCCTATCCCCTGATTTTGCAGAAAATCTTGTACCTCCCTTGTTTCCCAGCCAACAAACAATCTCTACATCACTAGTTGGTGCTTCATTGTCTGTTGCTCAAAGTCCAAAAATTGTTATTCCACAAAACCCCAACATCTCACACCATGGCAGGTCCAAACCCACTCCCTAACCGAATGGATGTAATTGTTGCTGCTAAGTATGCCACTTTGGTTTTACTTCAGCTTATGAAAGCATTTCCTACAGGAGATTACCTCAGGTATATGCCTAAATTTAATGGTGAGGGAGAGGTAACAACTGAATGACATATTGTTGATTTATATGCATATGCTGATAATCTAAATATTGAGCATGAAGATTTCTGGATGAGATTTTTTGTTCAGAGTCTTGAAGGTGATGTTAGAAAATGGTTTAGATCTTTGACAGTTTGTAGCATCACTAGAATTGAAGCCCTTAATGATTCATTTTTAAAGAAATGGGGTCATAAGAAATATTTTCTGTACTATATCACCGAATTTAGTGCATTAAAAAGAAAAGAAAGAGAATCAGTTTTTAATTTTTCTAAAAGATTCAATAGGATGTATAACAATATGCCTAATGAAATAAAGCCTACTGAAACATCAACCAAAATCACTTATGCTGGTGCTTTTGATCCTTATTTTTGTTTATTATTAAGGGAAAGAAGATCTGCAACATTATCACAAATGCATGATAATGCACTGGAAGTTGAATCTAATATGTTAGCAGTTGATAAAATAAGAGGAAGAATTTATAGAGAAAAAAGAAAGCAAAAAGCTGAAGTTTCTACCTCAGGAACTTCTAAGCTTGATGAATTAACCAAGATGGTCAAACAATTGACTACTGAGATTACAAAGCTCAAGATGGAAGCAAGGTCAGCTACTACAATAAATTTTTCATTTGATTAGTCTAATAGGCAGCAATTTAGAAGACCCAATGCTCCCCATATTTTTTAAAGAGAAAGAAGAGATGTTGATGATCAAAAGGTGCAACCTCCTTTGCAGAATTTTGTATTTGAAGATGATGAAGAAGCAGAAGAGTTGGACAAAGATGTTGATATAATTTGTTTAAGAGATAAATAAGGGATGATTCATCTTACAAAAACAGAGTATGAAAATTGCATGTCATATACTCAAGAAAATGAAATAGATCCTAATCATTCCATGATTGTCGCTGATAATCAATGCAGATAAAATATTAGATCAAAAAAATAAGGTGATAATTCAAGGTTGCATGTTGCATAGCCAAAGAAGAATACAAATGCAGAAAAAGTTTCAGCAGAAAAACAAGTGACTGAACCTATCATATCAAAAGTTCCTGTAATAGTTAATCCTTCTTCTCTTGAGGTAAAAAATGCTCATAAATTGCCCAATATTTTCAATTTTGAAAATGAGATTCAGAAGATAAAGATTCTTGTCCCTCTCTTAGAACTCATGAAGAATGATGATTTCAAAAATACTTTCATGAAATCTCTTCAGCCTCCACCTACTAAAGTAGTCTCTGATTTTTTTAATCTTCAAGATGATAAACCCACTGTAATTTTAGGTCCATTAGTAGAAGAAAGGGATGACTCAACCCCTCCTTTCTATATATATCTGAATATTCATGAAAATATCTTGCATAATTTCCTTATGGACTCTTGAGCCTTACATAATTTAATGCTCAAAGTAGTCATGGATGAACTAGGTCTTGTAGTGATGAGAGAGTACCAAGATCTCTATTCTTTTGATTCCCAGAAAGTTCAATTCCTTGGTGTCATAAAATACCTTGCAGTGAGTCTTTCTTAGTTACCCATGAGAGGACTGGTGATGGATATTGTTGTAATTGATATTCCTCCTAGATTTGGCATGTTACTTTCAAGATCATGGATTAGGAGGTTGGGAGGAACTTTGCAAATGGATTTCACTTATGCTATTGTCCCTATTTTTGGAGGAGAACAAAGAAGAATTTATAGAGAAGCTCCGTTGGCATATATTATTAGCGACAGTAAAGATCCAAAAAATCATCCAATTTATGCTAGAGCAACTGATGTTGGTTCAAAAAATTTTCATATGGATAATTATGTTCTGTCCGCAGAAAATTTTTAGGTTTCGAAGCCTGCTAAAAAACATATCAGTCATGAGGGTTCTCAGTTGTGGAAAAAATATTTTGATGGTTCATGTTCTAAAGAAGGAGTTGTTGTAGGAATTGTTCTCATTTCTCCTTTAAAAGAAAGCTCCACTTTTTCTTTCAAACTTTAATTTGAAGCAACTAACAATGTGGCAAAATATGAAGCTCCTTTGATTGGTTTAAAGACAGCAAAAGACATGAACATTTCAGAAATTTTTGTTTTTGGAGATGTTGAACTTAATATTTAGCAAATCAGAAATTTGTATCAAACTAAACATCCCAAACTCAGAGATTACCAAAATGCAGTATGGAGCATTTTTGAAGACTCTCTTGGCCTTTAATATTTCTTTTGTTCCAAGAGAATCTAATAGTTTGGTTGATTCAATTTCTATTTTAGCAAGCTCATTAAAGATTCCAATGCCTATAAAGCCGAAGTATGAGGTGGAATTTAGGTTCAGACCTAGCATTCCTGACAATTTCAAGCATTGGAAAGTTTTTGAAGATGATCAGGGAATTAAAATATTTATTGACATTGTTGAAGAATTTGTTGGCCTAAACATTGATCAGGATGAAGATCTCATGGAGAAAGATGTTGATTTGCAAGATACCAAAAAGTTGAAAAAACAGATTTTTGATCGACCTATCATACAACTGTGTACCAATCATATTCCCAAGGGATTAATCTCACTTGAGAAGCTCTTTTATCACAATGATGTTTCAGTTAAGCCATAGTTAGTTGAAACAGAAGCAGAATTGGAAGATTTAAATTTAGGAACAGAAATAGAACCAAGGTATGTTAAGTTGTCAAAAGCTTTATCATAATAGAAAGAGTGAATACTACAAGCTGTTTTGTGAATTTGTTGATGGTTTTGCCTGGAAATATGAAGATATTAAGACATATGGTACATCTATGATTGAGCATAGGATACCATTGAAGGATGGTACTAAAAAATTCCGGAAAAAATTAAGACAAATCAATCCACTATTGTTACCAGTGATGGAGAAATAAGTGCAGAAAATTTTGGATGCCAAAATCATCATTCCAGTGAGATATTCAAATTGGGTTGCTAATCTAGTTCTAGTGAGGAAAAAGAATGGTGAAATCATATTATGTGTGGATTTCATAAACCTTAACAAATGCTCCAAGAAAGATAATTATCCATTACCAAAAATGGAGAATAGTCTTCAAAAGGTAACTGGTTCTAATAAAATTTCCATGTTAGATGGGTTCTCCGGGTATAATCAAATTTATGTTTGGTCAGAAGATCAAGAGAAGACAACATTCACTAATCCTTTGGGAACATTTATGTATGAAAATATTCCATTTGGGCTTATGAATTCAGGAGGTACTTTTTAGCGTCCTATTGACTTTGCATTCATTGGAGAAAAAAGATAAATTATTGGACATCTATTTGAATGATATCACTGTTTTTTCAACTTCAGATGAAGAACACATTCAACATTTGAAATAACTATTCGTTAAATGTAGAAAATATGGTATATCAATGAACCCAAATAAATCTAATTTTGCACTTAAATAAGGTAAGATGTTGGGTCACATAGTTTCCAAAGGTGGAGTGAATATTAATCCTAAAAGAGTAATTGCAATTTAGGAATTAACACTTCCAAGGTCGAAGAAAGAAATTCAATCTTTCGTTGGGGAGATTAATTTATTAAGAAGATTCATTCCCAATTTTGCTAAAGTGGTGAAACACATTACTTGCATGTTGAAGAAGGACAAAGAAGTCAAGTGGACGGCTAAAGCTAGAAATTCATTTGAGCTGATCAAAAAAGCAATAATTGAAGCACCTCAGTTGGTAAGTCCTGAATATTCAAATCCTTTCTTGATTTTCTCATTTTCTTCTCAAGATACTATTGCTGATATTATATTTCAAAAATATTTAGAAAATAAAGAAGCCCCAATATCATTTTTCAGCAGATCTCTTAGAGAAGCATAATTGAAGTATGAAATGTTGGAAAAGCATGCCTATGCATTAGTGAAATCTCTAAAGGCTTTTAGAGTTTATATTCTGCATTCTCAAGTTATTTCATATGTACCTTCATCTGTTGTTAGAGAAATATTAGTTCAGCCTGATATTGATGGAAAGAGAAGTAAGTGGGTGACTAAAATTCTTGATTTTGATTTAGAGATAAAGCCTACTAAACTAATTGAAGGTCAAGAATTATCCAAACTACTCGGTGAAGAAAATCGAAATTTAACAGGATTTTTGTCCGACAATTTTAAGTGCGTATTAGGTTCTCATACGTATGGTAGTGATACAAAACTTCTCGTAGTGCACTGGCACAAATACATTACTTATTTTCTACAAATATTTCAAAAACCCTCCAAATTTCGACAAAAACAGAAAAATATCCGTGAAGTCGGAGATCCAACTTACGATCAAAGATAATCATTTATACTGGGAGAGATCCCAAGGTGAGTTTTATTAATATGCCCAGACCCGTACGAGTCCATGAAAGTTATTTTTAAGGGCGGTACAGTAGTGTGTGTGAAGGCCATCATTATGAGAACTACTGCATATAGAATATTAAGATTTGGTTATTTTTGTCCTAGTTTATTTTTTGATGTATGTACTGAAGTAAGAGCATGTGAAAAATGTCAGAAATTTACTGGAAAAAAGAATTTAAATTATTTGCCACTTAAGCCCATAATTGTTTCTGTGATTTTTTAGTAATGGGGTTTAGATTTTACTGGAGAGATTCATCCACCTTTAAGTGGACAACGTCGTTGGATCCTTGTTGCAACTTATTACTTTACCAAATGGATTGAAGCAATACCTACCAAGAATGCTACTGATAAAATTATAATTAACTTTCTGGAGGGAATTATAACCAAATTTGGTTGTCCATTAAGGTTAGTAGTAGATAATGCGGTTGCTTTTAAGGCCATACCATTGGTGAATTTCTGTGAAGATTATGGTATTCAGCTCACTCATTCAACATCACACCATCCATAAGGGAATGGTTTAGTTGAATATTCAAACAAAATCTTGGTAAGAATAATCACCAAACTATTGGAGCAAAATAAGAAAGACTGGGATTCAAAATTGAAGTTTGATTTATGGGCTGATAGGGTGACTATTAAAAATTCCATTAATACATCACCTTTTCAAATGGTTTATGGAACTGAAGTTGTTTTTCCAGTTCAATTAGCTATTCCTGTAGCTAAATTTTTGCAAGATCATGAAGTTGAGCCAAATGACATAAACATAATATTTTATCAAATCATAGAAGTAAAGAAACAGTTAGAACAACAATATGATTTGATAAGGGAATATTAGAAAGTTGTGAAGCAAGCTTTTGATAAAGGAACTAAGAAAGAAGATTTCCATATTGGAGACTTGGTATTGAAATGGGATGCACAACATCAAGACCCAGGTAAGCATTCAAATTTTGATGCTCTATGTATTGGTCCTTTCAGAATCTCTAATATTCTGCAAAAAAATACTTTTGAGTTGCAACATATGGATGAGAGAGATTTATTTGGAGGCCCATTCAATGGGCGTCTTCTTAAGAAATTATTTTAATAAGTTTATTGGTAGCCTAAGCCCATTGTAAATATCGGTGTGTTTCATAATAAGACTCCAAAGCCCAATGAAAAGGCACTGAAACTACAAAATATTCTTAGAGCCTCGCCGGGAGATCTCTATCCCTTGTAGAGCCAATGTTAGCACAGTTCTCTGCTAAGTCACTAGTTCCTATTGTATTTAATTTTTTTTTCATCACCTCATTAGTCAAACTTTTTACTTTTTCAACTAGTTTTCAGCAATAGTTTTGGTCACTAAAAAATCTTAAATCTTGTATACTGCTCCTTCACTTCATTTCGTCATCAGCAGTTTCAAGTTCATAATTTCATCATCATCATTTAGAGGTCTAGAGTCATGTCATTCCATCTCATATAGGTCAAGTTTAGGTTCAAACTTCCCATTGGAAAATATTCAGATTTACACTAAAATAAGTCAGTTAACCATCCATTTCATTCATAAAAGTTTAGTGAAGGAAGAAAGCATGTTTCTGCAATCCAAATAAAAACCATCTTTGTTGTTGCATATAGCTCAAGTCTCAAAAATCTCAACATTGTTTTACTGTGCATTCAAGTTAAAAATGAAGGTAAATCATGACTGTCAAAGCTACAAGGAATCAATCTTCGTTCTCAGTTCAGTTGAAAGAAGAAAGTGTTGCTGAAAAAATGTAATGGTGATGCGAATTTCATTTTATGCCTTCATTCATTTAATTTATCCTCTTTTACCATTTATTTTTCCAAAATCCAAAGTCCAACGCTTCATTTTCTTTCAAAAAATTCTTTTAACCATTATAAATCCATATATATATATATATATATATAATGTACCGCAGCTCTGCCCATTCCATAGCAAGCCCTTTAAATATATATCATATATTACATATATGATATCATAAGATATAACTTTTAGCACTTAACCCGATTGACGGGAAAATATGTCCGACCAACAGTAGGGGATCTCCCTGGTAGAAAGTCCCAATTAGACTTTGAACCGTTTGGAGTAGGGATCCCGTCCGGGGTGTGGGTCCGGCTACCACTTAAATGACTTCCTCTTCGGTCTCGAACAACCTGATTGAATCTGCAAACATACACTCATTCACATGATACATAATACATGACTGATGTATCAAAACTGATATATGACACTATGCGTAGCAAAGTAATAAACAAAATGCATGCGCCCAAGAAATGTCGTTAGCAACACATCTATGGGGTAATGCATACAAGATAATCTGACCACCAAAGAAACAGTTCTTTAATGGCGAGAAAATCTCTTAACTTTCCGAAAGATATAACGAAATGCTAATAAAACAGTTCATTAACATTCATCATAAGAATAAATAGCAAACTTGAGCATCATCAACACAATCATAGATAACAATGGAGCATCAATGATACTATTTAACAAAACGGATTCATTAATCAAAAGATATTCTGAAATTATACGCAGAATACACGCAGTGTTGTCACAGCTAGACACATCATCCAATCAAAGGGATTTTAACAAGTATTTGTATTATATGTCAAGAGTATGATTCTTCAATTACAATGCAATATTGCCTTTCAGTCCACAAAAGAGGAGCCTTTTACAATGTGCCCCACAGGGGTATTTATAGATTCAAAAGACGCACTTATGGCCTTCCGACGGTTCAGCTTCCCGACGGTTCAGCTTCCCTGCGACCTTTGCCACACTTGCGACCTGCGACCTGAAAATTGCGACCTGCGACCTAGTCGCAAGTGCGACCTGCGACCTGGTCGCAGGCACGACCTGCGACCCAGCGGTTGAACTAAGGAGGTGGTCGTGCGATTGAGGTTTCTGGAATGTCGGCTTTCTTGCCCTTGAGGAAATCTCGCCAAGTCTGGTAATCTGCTGTTATAGGAGCGACAAGAGGGCTTTCCTCTTTTATTCGATGCATACATTCTAGGGCATTCGGCACCAGAGTCTCCTTCTTCTGAGAGATCAGCATTGAGAGGGAAGCAAGCTTGGTATAGATTTGCACTGGAGTGACAAGCAACCGATTCGGGTTCTCTTGTGATGCCTCGAATTCTGGTGCGGCAGCAGCTTGTCTTACGGGTTGCAGAAAAGACTGAATTTCATGCTCTACCTGCTCCCAGTCTTTAGTCTCATTCAGTGCCCCTAATGATGGAATGTGATGAAGAGCATTCATGGAGTCAATGCCGCTGATCAGGTGATTATATGCAGACATTACTTTGTCCAAATCTTTGGCCAGCTTGTCTTTAGACTGCATATTCATCCGAATTTGCACTTTGGCTTCTTGTGTATGACTCCAATCCTTCCTAGGCACATGTTCGGGAGCTTGCGGGTGCTGTGCTGTCCAGTTCATCATCTTGTCCAAAGCTGCCGAGGCTTCCCTGAGCTGTTCGTGTTTCTGCCTGGTTTCCTCTCATGCCTCTGCCAACGGGGCCACTGTTTGTTTCAGGGTGAGCATTTCCTGGTATACTTGCCTCATTGTCATCTCCAACACATCACACTCTTTCCTGACCGCCAGTGGGACCTCATTCACTTGGGCGGGCCTACCTTGAAGCTGCAGCATCTCATTTTCTAGCCTTGATTTTTCCTGCTCTGCCGCTTTTAGCCTGTTCTGTAAAGAAATAATTTCTCTGCTCATCCTAGTGACATTTTCCTCTGTGGCCGCGGAAAAAGCGGTGCCTGCTGACGCTATCATAACAGGATTAGTCCTTGTGTCTGGGACTATGTCCTTTCCGGTGGCGACCGTAGAGATGGCGGGATGGCCTTGCGCTAAGGATTTCCTTTTCTCTTGCTGTATCTTGAAAGAGAATTGGTCAAATGTCAATCTGGTCAAGTCGAAGACTTCTTCTTCTTGCTCCCCGGGAAAGTCATCAACATTGAGGGTACTTTTCGCGCCACCTGCAGGGATATCCAGGGGAGATAGGTCAATGTCATCTATTAGCTCGTCCTCTTCATCCTGCGTTTGACCCTTTTCTTTCTCCTTTTGTCGGCGCTCTGCTTCCGCCTTGTCGTGTTCTTCTTTCTTCCGGCGTTCTGCCTCTGCCTCTGCTTCCTTTTCCTCTTTTCTCTTTCTCTCTGCCGCGGTGGCTTGTTCTGCCTTTTTCTGACGATCGACTTTGTCGAGTTCTTCTTTCAGTGCCTTTTCTGCCGCTGCCTGTGCCTCCTTTTCCTGTCTTTCTTTCTCCTCTTCCTTTTTCTTCTTTCGCTCTGTCCTGGCATCTTTCTTACGTTTCTCTTCATCTTCCTTCTTCTTCTTCTCCTCTTCCAGTTTGGCTTGGGCTTCTGCTTCCCTTTGCTAATCTGTGGTGTCAGGCCCCGTACTGGTCTGTGTTTTCTTATCTTTGGAGGAAGAAGAGCCTCCTAAATTCTGGTGATCCTCTCCTTCTCGGTCAGAGTCGATCCCTGGAGCTAGATGCCTTTCTGCGTTGTACCAGTTTCTTTTTTCGTCCTCGGCCGGGCGCTCGACGTGTTGATAACTCCATCTAAAATTGGCCCTTTTACAATGCTCAGGAACTATCCTGACTGTGTCATAAGTTCGGCAATCCAGATTTCTGAAGTGATAACTTTTTACCTCTTCCCCTTCACGCACTACTTCTCTGGAGTCTTTGACTGTATAGGCACCAATGGTGAGAGGTAGAGCGGGCCAAGGTTTCTTCTTCCCTTTGGAAAGGACGTTAGAGAAACCCGAGGTCATCTGGAAACATACCTCCTGCATGAGCACCTTATCGGTAATAAACTTGGGCAGAGCATGTGGTGCTTTAAATGAGCCAAATACTCGGATGATTGTGAATTTAGAGAATGGAAACCATTGTGCCACCTGACCCAGTGTCTGCATTGCTCGCCAAGACATACATGGGGTGTCTTGACCGAATAGTTTCCCGTAGAGGGCGGGAATGAATATATGAGAGATTTGCTCGATGTCTGACTTGTACCTGGATTCCCAGAATACCTTGGTATGCAAATGTATTGCCTGGGTTTGTTCGGAGTCCCAGTTATGTGGCCATCCTTCGACATGCAGCTGGGCACAGACAGCATCTAGCAGATAAGAAGCCATATAGAATTCTGATAGCGCTCCCTCATCTGGGGCTAAAGCTGAAGCCAAATTTGTGTGCATGGAGCCCATTAATATACCGGCCCAATTGAACCGAGTGCCATATACTGTCACGTGTTCCATGATGGTTGCCCATGTTCCGTTGAAGGTGGTGGCGTCCGAGCGCCCGTAAATTCTGCACAGCATGGCGGCCACTAACTTATACACCTTCCTCAGACTGGCCACCGGGTACTCCTGGTCCTTTTTGATTTTGAATTTATCTGGTTCTGCCCACCATTTTCTGATTGTATCAACCATCGGCACTTCATTTGCAGAAAACCATCTTGGGGTGAAGTTCACCTCTGGTTTGGGGAACGAGTAGTAGACCTGTGCTTTTGAGCTCTCCAGTGTTGCGAAGGCTTTTTCTGCACTATCTCGGATTGTGAAGTTCTTCGGATCCGTCTTCTATATGATCCAGTCCAACATCTCTGGGCACGGAAAGATGGCGGGATGTGACCCTGCTAAGTGCAATTTGGACTTCTTGACTTTCAGGTATACTTCCCGGTCTGGGAGATCTTCTGGAAACTCATCCTCTGGCATGGCGAACTCGCGGTATACTTCATACCACCTAAGGCTGTCCTCCTTTGCGAAGGTGCAAAGGGTGTCTCTGTATATTGGTGGAGGAGATGTTTGTATGTCTGTGTCTGACTCTTCGTCCACTACCTGCCTACTTCTCCTTCGGGATACCCGGGGTGCCATGTTGCTAGAGTCGGAGAGGACCGGTACTGCGTCTACTCTGAATTCACCTGCTGCATTCAAGACAAAATCCCAGGATAAGAAAGACATGATGATAATGGCTAAATAGAGTCTATACATGCAAATATTAATTGACTGTTCTCTGGGAGTCGCTGGGTCGCTGATCCACAAAAGGGACTCACACGCGACCTCGCGACCTTGCGACTAGGTCGCAGGGTCGCAGAGTCGCTGAGAGGGAGTTTTGCGACCTTGCGACCTTGCGACCTGGTCGCTAGGTCGCAGGTCGCACTTGCGCCTGCCGGGGGGTTTCGCGCGCACGCGACTTTGCGGCTAATCTTTCCCTAACGGGAAAAGTATGCGGCTTGAAAGGGCCTAAACTGCCAATAAGGCATAGCCATGAGGAATTAGGCAAGAGACGGGTGACCTTGGGGTTAGTGGGAAACAAAACAACGGTGAAACTCAAAAGAAAAAACCCTACATCCTTTCCAGCAAATAAATAAGACCGTGGGGAGGCTTAATAATGGCAAGAAATGCTTAAGAGGGAAACATAGGGAGGAAAAGGCAACTTACCCGGAAGAAAACGCACCAGTCGACCTGTCAGAGCAATTCCACGGTTTTCGCTGAAAGCTACAAATGCGACCTAGCGACCCGACCTTATATAAAAAGGTCGCACATGCGAATACTTAATGAGGTCGCAAGTTGCAAGTTTGCGACCTTGCGACCTCGCGACCTTAAGGTCGCTGGGTCGCAAAGGTCGCTGAGTCGCTAATTTCTTTAAAACTTCATTTTGCGACTTTGCGACCTTGCGACCTTAAGGTCGCTAGGTCGCAAGGTCGCAAATTGATTGACTTCCGACTCTTGCGACCTGGCGACCTATGCGACCTTAGGGTCACAGAGTCGCATAGGTCGCATGAGTCGCAAATAATGGATCCGCGACTTAGCGACTTGCTCTTAAAACTTTACTTGGCTTTTTTCCTTCTTTAGTTTCAAGGGGGCTCCAAAAATTTTGAAGTGTGTGTTATGATTTTATGTATTTTTGGAGGGTGTTGTAGGAGCTACAACAAATGGCGATTCACTAGATGAATTCAGAGTCTCTGCTGATGAAGGGTCGATGAGGGAGGAGGGAGGGGTCTAATACTTGCTTGTTCCTTTACCTCAGAGTTTACACCTTCCTTCCTTTGCCACCCCGCATAGTCGCCTGCCCTTTTGGCTTGTTGGGTGCAGATCAACCGAATTTTAATTCCTCACGCTCCAGGATCGAGAGGGTCGGGGAAACCTTGGACAACTGCAGGGTCCGGTACAATTATTTCGTCCTCATGGTGTTGCTCTGCTGCCAGCGAACCTCTCGGCTCCGGCGGAGTCACTGCCTAAGGAGTCGTGAACGTTGCTCCGCTGCCAGCGAGCCTGGTCAGTACCCCGGCGGAGTCGTTACAACACCTCTCTGCGCAGGAAGCCTTTCTCAATCCTTTACCCTTTATTTGTGTGCGATTGCACTTATTTGAGAATGTGCTTGTAGCACTTATTTAGATGGGCATATTTTGCCTGGGCGGATGAGGGATCCCGACTTATTTTGCTTGCAGAGAGGTTGCTCCTGGTCTCATATGAGGACTCGGGTTTTTCCCGGATGACCTGCAATTCTCTTGGGTTAGCCCTGTTCCCTCACGATCCGGTTGCTGCTATGCAAGACCTTTTCTGCCTGCACCCTTTAAGCCGCTAGGTGGTTCCTTATGCTTGAAGACTCTAGTAAGACCGTGTATTATCCTTAGGTGCCCATTACAAGCGAGTTTCGACTGCCCCGTATTTTGCGGGAAGGGCCTTTCATCAGCATAGAACCTCTTCAAGGAGTGAGCCGGTTGCGGGCAGCTTTAGACAAGGTTTTCTTTGAAGAGTTAGAGAAAGAGTTTTTATTTTTTATTTTTTATTTTTTTTAAACAAAACAAAAAACAACTTTTATGATACAGGGGGAAAACAACCCTTTGAGGGCTATTCAAGTAAAATAGTGTTTGAGGTCATGCCCGTTTACCGGGAGGACCTCGACTTTTCCTTCCAGAGTTTGCAATCGGAAAGTATGGGGACCCACCTTTTCTTTAACTTGAAAGGGACCTATCCATAATGCTTGAAATTTGGCATGTTTTCCTTTTTCTTCGTGTGCTTTATCCCATTTTAGGACTAGGTCTCCTACTTCAAATTTTTTATCTCCTGCAGACTTTTTATCGAACCATTTCTTGATCCGACTCTGGTGGATGGCGAATTTCTCCCGGGTTTTCTGCCTTTCCTCTTCTAATTTCAGCAGGGTGTCAATGCGGGTTTGCAATGCGGGGCAAGGGGTACCATGACACTCTTGAGACAACTGTAGAGCAGGAAGAGACAAATTGGGTGGGAGGACAGCTTCTTTCCCATACACGAGAAAATATGGTGAGGTGCCTATTGAGGACTTAGGGGTGACACGATCGGCCCAAAGTGCATTTTGGAGAGCATTATGCCAGTTGCGTTGGTGAGACAGTAAGGTCTTTTTAATGATGCGAATCAGATTTTTATTGGTTGATTCCGCTAGACCGTTTCCTTGGGGATAGTATTTTGCAGAGTGTTTAAGAACGATACCATTTTCTAAAGAAAAATCATATAATTTAAAAGATGAAAAATATGTTGCATTATCAAAAACCAAGGATGTCGGAACGCCAAACCTGGTAATGATGGAATGAATGACAAATTGCATTACCTCCTGGTCGTTGACTTGGCGTAATGGTACTGCTTCAACCCACCTGGTGAAATAATCAGTGGCTGTCAGGATGTACCTGTGTTGCTTAGAAGAGTGGGGTAAGATCTCACCAATGACGTCCAGACCCCATTGTTGAAAAGGTTCTTCTACTGCTACTGACAACAAAGGGGCAGCGGGACGCGCTTCTCGGCTTGCGAATTTCTGGCATTGAATGCATTTCCGGACATATGCGTGGGCATCTCTGAAAAGGGTTGGCCAATAATAACCCGCACGCATAATTTTATGGGAAGTGGTATCCCCGGCGAAATGACCTCCTGCTGGTCCATCGTGCAGCTCGGTTAAGATTTTCTGAGCTTCATCATATTCCAAACAGCGTAACATGACCCCATCGGAATGTTTCCTGAAGAGCTTCCCTTGGATTAACTGGTAAGACGCAGCTTTGAGTCTGATTGCACGTTTCTGCCGGGCATTTAGAGCGGGGTCCAATGTACCATGTGCTAAATATTCTGAAATATCCGAGTACCAAGAAGGGTTTCTTATCTGAGGTACGACGTCGGTTTGGTACATATCAATTTCTTGTTCCCAATTATCTTCTTCAACCTGGTGGGAACTTGCGGCCTCTGCAGCCATTTGGCATAGACCTTGCCCTTTAACTGTGCGTGCTGGCTTAAACTCTAAGTCGTATTCTTGCATACACGCAACCCAGTTCCCTCGTCTCTCGCCCAGCTCCTGCTGCATGAACAGTGAGCGAACAACTGGGTGGGGAACGTAAACTGTGACATGGTTTTTCAAAATGTATGGTCGGAAATGTTTGACCGCTTTATATACCGCATAGGCCTGTTTCTCGATTTCGGGATAATTTAATTCAGCTCCCTACAGACCGGTGCTCATGAATGAAATGGGACGCTCGTCATTATTTCTGTCCTTTTGTGTGAGTACGGCTGCCAGGGACGAATCCGAAGCGAACGTATACAAGCTGAAATCTCTGCCGAAATCTGGGCTCTGGAGGGAAGGCGCTTCGGCTATAACTTTCTTGATCTGGTCGAAAGCTTCCTTTTCGGGCTGATTCCATTTGAAGGTAGCATTTTTCTTTATCATTCCCTGTAGTGGCTTAACTATCTGGGTGAAATCTGATATAAATTTACGTACAAAATTGATCTTTCCCAAGAAGGACTGCATTGCTTTCTTACTGCTGGGGGGAGGAATCTGAGCAATGGCTTTCGCACGTTCTGGATCAACGACAATGCCTTGCTTGGTTATGATATGACCCAGTAGATTTCCTTCTGCTACGGCGAAAATTCTCTTCTTTGGGTTGAGCGAGATACCGTATTTTCTGCACCTTTCGAAGATCTGTCTGAGGTGACGCAAATGATCCCCCCGATGTTTAGAAAACACAGTAACGTCATCCAAGTAAACCACCACACTTTGGCCTATCAGACCCCTGAATGCTATGTCCATAGCTCTTTGGAAATTTGCCCCTGCGTTGATTAATCCAAAGGGCATGCGCCTGTACGCGAAGGTTCCCCACTTAGTCCGAAAGGTGGTCTTTAACCTGTCTGGTTCAGCCACTAGTACTTGATTGTAACCAGAGAATCCGTCCAACAAGGAGAACATTTCTGAGCCGGACACTGCTTGTAGTATTTGCTCCATAGGGGGCACTGGGTAATTATCTTTACTTGAGGCCCGGTTTAGGTTTCGGAAATCTACACATAAGCGAATTTCACCTGACTTCTTCCGTACCGGAACCAAATTGGACACCCATGTGGAATGGCGAACTTTGAAGATAATGCGGGCATCCAAAAGTTTTTTTAGTTCTTTCAGAATCAATGGCTCCGTCGTAGGATGTACTTTCCTAAGTTTTTGTTGGAATGGTTTTACATTTTCTTTAATGGGTATCACATGTTGTATGATTCGAGTATCGTATGTGCGTAAGTCCTCATATGTCCAAGCGAACACGTCACGATACTTGCGAAATAGCTGAGTGAAATCTTGGGCCTCTTGGGGGGTGCAGTCTTTCCCCAGGTTGACGAATTTAGGATTATCTTCTGACCCCAAGTTTACTTGTCGATGAGCCAAAATCGAGCTCTGCACTTTTGCATTTGGGGGCCCACGGAACCGATTTTGCAGATCGAAAAGCTTCTCCAGTGATACCACCCCTTTAGGCATGGGGTTTCCTTTGACTTGCTCGTACTCCTTTTGCATAGCTTGGTCATGCTCATCTTCATCTATAGCAGCGTCTTTGAATATTTCTGAATTGCACATAAATTCCAGCACCTGTTGATCATCATCAAAAACACGCAAATTAGTGATATTGTCTGGCACAGAGGGTTTATACATAACTTCAATAGAAAAACCGTCCCTCAAAGGGGTAAACCTGGTGGCAGCATTAGCTAGAGTATCCGCCGTTGCGTTATGCATCCTTAGAACAGATTTAATTCCAAAAGCGTCAAAAGCATAAATTAATCGCCATACCTCCTGCTGATACGCCTTCAAATGTGGAGACAAACAGTGAATAGTATTGCGTACCTGCCGAGTGATAATCTCAGAGTCTCCAATGACCCGTAAGCATCTTACCTTCAAATCCAGCACCTTTTTAAGCCCAAGGATCAAAGCTTCATACTCGGCAGTGTTGTTAGTGCATTGGAACTCAAGTCGACAAGAGACTAAGAACTTTTTCTTATGCGGATCAAGAAAAACGCAGCCAGCGCCAGAACCATCGAGATTCTTGGAACCGTCGTAATACAAGGTCCATATGTCGCTTTCCGGGTCCTTGGGAGTAATGGATTGCGGAGGAATTTCGGCTTGGTGTGAGACAGTTTGGGCTTGTTCCTCTGCGACGAGCGTCATTTCAGAAAGGACCTCGGGGCCTACTGAAGACTGAGGAGGTCGATAGCATCCAAAAATGGACTCCAGGAAACACATCCCGAGTTCCTCTTGGGCAAAGCTGATGGGTTCGTTTGTGGCATCCAAATCAGTTACAGTATGTTTCATGTATGGTTCGCTTTCGACTCTGATTTGGTTATTTCTCCCCTTGTAAGGTAGCCATAAGTGGGACCAATCTGTGGCAAAGTATCCTTGCAATTTGCTAGACCAGTCCCTGCTAAGCAGTACACCATAAGCTTCAGGGATGTCAACAACCACAATATCAATACATTGATGAACCCTAGAGTCGGATGAGAGGCGGATGATGACATTGTTTAATTCTCCAACTGCTGGTACTTGTGATCTATCCAGTTGAATGATTTTTGCATCAGTTTTCTCTGGGAGGATGTTGAGTTTCTTGCACACAGATAGAGGCATGACATTCGTGGATGCACCAGAGTCAACGAGGCAATTGTGAACGTTGAAATTAAACATCTCAAAAGATAAGAGAAATGGAGGGGTGGATCCTCTCGAATTCGTGTTGACAACGTTCACTATAGATTGGATATCTGGACTGGTTTGTGCAGACGTGTTGCTGACGTTCTTCGTATTTTGGTTGTTGGCGAAAGCTTTTAGGATAAGTTCCTTTTGATTCGTGATGCGGGCCAACTCGTAGAGTGAGATATTAGCCCTGGTCTTTTTCATGTCCTCCACTATGTTGTAGCTAGTATCGGTTTGGGGACTAGGTTCTACCGGGAGTTTGGTCTTGTGACTAGCTTTGCTGTTGCTATTTGTAGGTTTCTCCGACGTAGCTTGTCCTTCGTTGTTGGGGGGAAGAATTTTCCTCAGGAAGGCCCTTTTCTTATCTTCATATGATTGTTCAGGGACAGATCCTTTGCTTCTGAGACTATAATTTCGAGGAGGCTGAGCCTTGGGACTGCCTGCCATGTTGATATCAATGGGGGCAAGACTCTCCCCCCCGCGGATTATATCAAAAGTTAGGACAGAGGCTCCTGATTCCCCATCTAGGAGCGAACCTTCATCTCGATCAGAAAAATCCTCCTCTGTCTGGTTTCCTGGAGTTTGGTCGTCCAAAAGTTGATTAACCACTGCGGTCATGCTGCCAATCCATTGCGGGCACGTTTTTTCAGAATGGGCAGCTTGGTGAAAAGAGCAAAAATTGTCTTTCCCTATTTCTTCCACGTTGAGAGCGGCACTGGTGTTTGACGGAGGTCTGCTGGTGTTGGGGTTACTTTTCTTGAAAAAGGGTTTCGGAGGTTTATTTTTGGTTGAGGTTTCAACGACCTTTCTCTTTAAGTCAGAGACCTCATTCGTTAGTAGTTTGAGGGTTTTGGCCATACTTTCGAAATCAAAAGTTTCTCTCTCACTATTTGGGGTGGAAGACTGACCCTTTTTAGTGGTTGGTTTGTGATCATCCTTTCCGTCATGGTCCATGACTCCTATTGACAACATGTCTTTTTCTACCGCGAGAGCAGCAGCTTAATTTGCTGTAAGAGTAGCGCGGGCCTCACGTTTGACGAAAACGGCAATATCCCTAGGGAGAGCTTTAGTATAGTAGTCGATGGTGATAGAATCGTCCAACGCTAAGTTTGGAGGGAATTTTTGCAATATGGTGGCGAAGCGTTGGTTAAAGTCTTTAACTTTCTCTTTTCTATGACACTTGATGGTGCTTAGTTCTGTGAGGAGCATAGAGGGTGTTTTATCTTCTGCAAACTTTTGCAGGAACACACGACGGAACTGGTCCCATGAAGTAATAGAAGCACTGGGTAGGGAACGGTACCAGGTGGCTGCAAGGTTTACAAGAGTGTGTGGGAACAATCGACATGCGACATCATCGGACTGAACTCTCATGATTTGTAGGGACAGATAGAAACTACTAATGTGATCTTCTGCTGATGTGCCTTTCTTGGGATCAAATTTAGGAAGATGCTTCTCCGGGTGTCTAGGCATATCGTGGAGAGGACCTAAAAGAGCCAATGGGGATTGAGCCATCCAGGCTAAGGGTTGCACCCTCCTGGGGTGCTGACAATATCAGGATTCAGCCTCGGACTCACTTCCCGTCCCTGACACTGATGCCCCGCCATGATGGCGAGAGTGTTCATCTTGGTGTCTTTCACGGTTATTCATGTTTCTAAAATACTCCCAGTTGTGGGGAAGGGTCCTATTTTGGTTTTGGTGGTGATGATCGTTGACGTGGTGTCTTTGGCCGCGAACTATATCTCCTCTGCCTCCACGTCTGTGCCCTCTGTTGACTCCACCCTCGTTTCTTCGAGGCCTGATTCCTTCCCCTACATTTCTTTGGGCTGTGTTACCTTCTCTTTCATTTCTTCGACCCCCTCCTCTTTCTTCCAGCAGGGAATACACTTGGTTGTTGTTCCACTGATGTAAGTCAGGCTGAGGTTCGGGGAAAGGTTCAGTATCAGGGAAACCTTCACTATCTTGGAGAATGGGGTCATTCTCTTGGACAGCCCGCCCGAGGTCTTCAATCATGGAGTTCACAAGTTCAGGTATGGTGCGGACAAGCACACCATTACGGGTAATGTTCTCAGTAGGAGTCCTAGTGTGAGCTAGAAACTCCATGATAGGGGCATACCGTAAATCCCTGATGAGATTACGGGCAACTGGGCGTAAGGATCTTAACTGTTCGTTAGTGATTTCAAAGTACCGAGCCTCCTCCGCTGGAATATCCTCTAAGGGGGGAAGAGGAGGTTCGTTATTTATGACCTCCCGGTGGGGAGTTTGTGATGGAATATCGGTCGTATGCTAGGAGGATGCCATGGCCCTCCTTCTAGCGCCAATTCTGTTGACGGGAAAATATGTCCGGCCAACAGCAGGGGATCTCCCCGGTAGAAAGTCCCAATTAGACTTTGAACCGTTTGGAGTAGGGATCCCGTCCGGGGTGTGGGTTCGGCTACCACTTAAATGACTTCCTCTTCGGTCTCGAGCAACCTGATTGAATCTGTAAACATACACTCATTCACATGATACAGAATACATGACTGATGTATCAAAACTGATATATGACACTGTGCGTAGCAAAGTAATAAACAAAATGCATGCGCCCAAGAAATGTCGTTAGCAACACATCTATGGGGTAATGCATACAAGATAATCTGACCACCAAAGAAACAGTTCTTTAATGGCGAGAATATCTCTTAACTTTCCGAAAGATATAACGAAATGCTAATAAAACAGTTCATTAACATTCATCATAAGAGTAAATAGCAAACTTGAGCATCATCAACACAATCACAGATAGCTATGGAGCATGAATGATACTATTGATAACACAGATTCATTAATCAAAATATATTCTGAAACTATACGCAGAATACACGCAGTGTTGTCACAGCTAGACACATCATCCAATCAAAGGGGTTTTAACAAGTATTTGTATTATATGTCAAGAGTATGATTCTTCAATTACAATGCAATATTGCCTTTCAGTCCACGAAAGAGGAGCCCCTTACAATGTGCCCCACAGGCGTATTTATAGATTCAAGAGGCGTACTTATGGCCTTCCGACGCTTCAACTTCCCGACGGTTCAGCTTCCCTGCGACCTTTGTCACACTTGCGACCTGCGACCTGGGGACAAAAAGCGACTTGCGACCCAGCGGTTAACTATGGAGGTGGTCGCGTAATTGAAGTTTCTGGATCGTCAACTTTCTTGCCCTTGAGGAAATCTCACCAAGTCTGGTAATCTGCTGTTATGGGAGCGACAAGAGGGCTTTCCTCTTTTATTCGATGCATACATTCTAGGGCATTCGGTACCAGAGTCTCCTTCTTCTGAGAGATCAACATTGAGAGGGAGGCAAGCTTGGTGTAGATTTGTACCGGAGTGACAAGCAACCGATTTAGGTTTTCTTGTGATGCCTCGAATTCTGGTGTGGCAGCAGCTTGTCTCACGGGTTGCAGAAAAGACTGAATTTCCTGTTCTACCTGCTCCCAGTCTTTAGTCTCATTCAGTGCCCCTAATGATGGAATGTGATGAAGAGCATTCATGGAGTCAATGCTGCTGATCAGGTGATTATATGCAGACATTACTTTGTCCAAATATTTGGCCAACTTGTCTTTGGACTGCATATTCATCCGAATTTGCACTTTGGCTTCTTGTGTATGACTCCAATCCTTCCTAGGCACATGTTCGGGAGCTTCAGCTTGTCTTTGGACTGCATACTCATCCGAATTTGCACTTTGGCCTCTTGCGTATGACTCCAATCCTTCCGAGGCACGTGTTCGGGAGCTTGCTGATACTGGGCTGTCCAATTCATCATTTTGTCCAAGGCTGTCGAGGCTTCCTTGAGTTGTTCGTGTTTCTGCTTGGTTTCTTCCCGTGCCTCTGCCAATGGGACCACTGTTTGTTTCAGGGTGAACATTTCCTGGTATACTTGCCTCATTGTCATCTCCAACACATCACATTCCTTCTTGACCGCCAGTGGAACCTCATTCACTTGAGCGGGCCTACCCTAGAGCTGGAGCATCTCATTTTCTAGCCTTGATTTCTCTTGCTCTGCCGCTTTTAGCCGGTTCTGTAAAGAAATAATTTCTCTGCTCATCCTCGTGACATTTTCCTCTGTGGCTGCGGCAAAGGCGGTGCCTGCTGACGCTATCATAACCGGATTTTTCCTTGTGTCTGGGACAATGTCCTTTCCGGTGGAGACTGTGGAGATGGCAGGGTAACCTGACGTCAAGGATTTCCTCTTCTCTTGCCGTATCTTGAAAAAGAATTGGTCAAAGGTTAATCTGGTCAAGTCGAAGACTTCTTCTTCTTGCTCCCCCAGAAAGTCATCAACACTGAGGGCACCTCCCGCGCCACCTGCAGGGATATTCAGGGGAGATAGATCAATGTCATCTATTAGCTCATCCTCTACATCCTGCGTTTGACCCTTTTCTTTCTCCTTTTGCTGGCGCTCTGCTTCCGCCTTGTCACGCTTTTCTTTCTCCCGGCGTTCTGCCTCTGCCTCTGCTTCCTTTTCCTGTTTCCTCTTTGCTGCGGCGGCCTGTTCTGCCTTTTTCTGATGATCGACTTTTTCGAGCTCTTCTTTCAGTGCCTTTTCTGCCGCCGCTTGTGCCTCTTTTTCCTGTCTTTCTTTCTCCTCCTCTTTTTTCCTTTTCCGTTCTGTTCTGGCGTCTTTCTTGCGTTTCTCTTCATCTTCCTTCCTCTTCTTTTCCTCTTCCAGTTTGGCCTGGGCTTTTGCTTCCCTTTGCTGATCTGCGGTGTCAGGTCCTGCACCGGTCTGTGTTCTTTTATCTTTGGAGGAGGAAGAACCTCCAATGTTCTGATACTCTGCTCCTTCTCGGTCAGGGTCGATTCCTGGTGCGAGATGCCGGTTTGCGTTATACCAATTTCTTCTCTCATCCTCATCCGGGCACTCGACATGTTGATAACTCCATCTGAAATTGGCCCTTTTACAATGTTCGGGAACTATCCTGACTGGATCGTAATTTCGGCGGTCCAGATTTCTGAAGTGATAGCTTTTCACCTCTTCCCCTTCACGCGCTACGTCTCTGGAGTCTTTGACCGTATAGGAACCAATGGTGAGAGGTAGAGCAGGCCAAGGTTTCTTCTTCCCTTTGGCAAGGACGTTAGAGAAACCCAAGGTCATCTGAAAACACACCTCTTGTATGAGCACCTTGTCGGTAACAAACTTAGGTAGAGCGTGTGGTTCTTTAAACGAGCCAAATACTCGGATGATTGTGAAATCGGCGAATGGGAACTAGTGTGCCACCTGACCCAGTGTTTCCATTGCTCGCCAAGACATGCAGAAGGCATCTTGACCAAATAGTTTCCCGTAGAGGGCGGGCATGAATATGTGAGAGATTTGCTCGATGTCCGACTTGTACCTAGATTCCCAGAATACCCCGGTCTGCAAGTGTATTGCCTGGGTCTGTTCGGGGTCCCAGTTATGTGGCCATCCCTCGACATGCATCTGGGCACAGACAGCATCTAATAGATACGAAGCCATGTAAAATTCTGATGGAGCTCCCTCATCTGGGGCTAAAGCTGAAGCCAAGTTTGTGTGCATGGAGCCCATTAATATTCCCTCCCAATTGAATCGAGTGCCGTGGACTGTTACGTGTTCTATGATGGTTGCCCATGTTCCATTGAAGGTGGTGGCGTCCGAACGCCCGTATATCCTGCACAGCATGGCGACCACTAGCTTATAGACTTTCCTCAGACTGGCCACCGGGTACTCCTGGTCCTTCTTGATCTTAAATTTGTCTGGTTCTGCCCACCATCTTATGATCGTGTCAACCATCGGCACTTCATTTGCAGCAAACCACCTTGGGGTGAAATTCACCTCTGCTTTGGGTAGCGAGTAGTAGACCTGTGCTCTTGAACTTTCCAATGTTGCGAACGCTTTCCCTGCACTATCTCGGATTGTGAAGCTTTTCGGATCAGTCTTCTGTATGATCCAGTCCAACATCTCTCGGCACGGAAAGATGGCAGGATGCGACCCGACTAGGTGTAATCTGGACCTTTTTACTTTCAGGTATATTTCACGATCCGGGAGATCTTCTGGGAAATCTCCTTCTAGCATGGC
Source organism: Pinus albicaulis (assembly GCA_034641835.2). Classification (NCBI taxonomy): domain Eukaryota; kingdom Viridiplantae; phylum Streptophyta; class Pinopsida; order Pinales; family Pinaceae; genus Pinus; species Pinus albicaulis. The sequence goes on along the minus strand of CM076575.1, from coordinate 1,012,091,667 downwards.
GAACTCACGGTATACTTCATACCACCTAAGGCTATCCTCCTTTGCGAAGGTGAAAAGGGTGTCTCTGTATATTGGCGGCGGAGATATTTGTATGTCTGCGTCTGATTCTTCCTCCACCACCTGCCTGCTTCTCCTTCGGGATACCCGGGGTGCCATATCGCTAGAGTCGGAGGGGACCGGTACTGTGTCTGCTCTGAATTCACCTGCTGCATTTAGAACAGAATCACAGGATAAGAAAGACATGATGATAATGGCTAAAAGAGTCTGAACATGCAAAGATAATTTACTGTTCTCTGGGAGTCGCTAGGTCGCTGCTCTACAAAAGGACTCACCCGCGACCTATGCGACCTTGCGACTAGGTCGCAGGGTCGCAGAGTCGCTGAGTGGGACTTTTGCGACCTTGCGACCTGGTCGCTAGGTCGCAGGTCGCATCTGCGTTTTGCGCGCGCGCGACCTTGCGGCTAAGTGTTTACTAATGGGAAAAATCCGCGGGCTGAAAGGTCCAGAATTTACCATAAGGCACAGCCATGAGGATTTAGGCAAGGGGCGGGTGACCTTGGGGTTTGTGGGAAACACAATGACGGCAACAATCCAAAGAAAAACCCCCATCCTTCTTAGTAAATAAATAAGACCGTGGGGAGGCTCAAAAATGGCAAGAAATGTTTATGCAGGAAACATAGGGAGGAAAAGGCAACTTACCCAGAAGAAAACGCGCCAGTCAACTTGTCAGAGCAATTCCGCGGTTTTCGCTGAGAGTCACAAATGCGACCTAGCGACCCGACCTTATATAAAAAGGTCGCACGTGCGGACGTTTAATGCGGTCGCAAGTTGCAAGTTTGCGACCTTGCGACCTTGCGACCTCTGGTGTTGGAATTATAGTCATTTGGGTAAATTTCTCCCTGAAACTTCACTTTGCGACCTTCGACCTTGCGACCTCAAGTGCTAGGTGTTGCTAGTCACTAATTGTTAAATTCGACTCTTACTTGACACAGTCGACACAATGCGACAGGGATTCATGAGTCTTATAGGTATCTTTGGGTCTAAATAATGCTATCACGACTTAGCGACTTGCCTTTAGAACTTTACTTGGTCTCTTTTTCCTTTTTTAGAATTTTAAGGGGGCTCCAAAAAATTTTGAAGTGTGTGTTCTGATAAACTTTCCTCTGCGCTGTTGTGTCACTAGTAGTGACTGTGTAGAACAGAACAGTTTTCACTGTTTGTATTCCCTGCAAAACACACAAAATCGTTAAGAAATCCATGCTGGAGGGGGATGGATGCAGTGGAAGGCTGTGAGAATGGCAGCAGAACTGTGGAGGAATGGCGAAAAATGCAGTGGAACAGTGAAAACAGGTAAAAAAAATGCAAAAATGGTGGAAGACTAGACAGGTGGAGGCTTAGTGGAGAAATGCATGCTGACCGTTCGATCATTGCAAGGGGCGGTGATCAACGACGGAAAATAAACAATGGAAGGACTTTGGAAATCAGGTGGAATACGAAATAAATGGGAAATTTTCCACGAAGGAAGGTGACGTGGAGCTCTGGTGGTGGGACCTAATCAACGGCGGGGGCGATCTAACCTGGACTGTCGGATCTCAGGAGGAGATCGATGGCTGCGATCGCGTCGAAGGGCGTTCGCTTGTGGGCCAGGGGTTTTTTTTACTTCGGTTACCCCCCGAGCATCTTTTGGGCGTGATTACAGTCGGATGGCCCAGCCTCAGATCGGACAGTGTACGCTCATATCGTGTCGAGCCTGCAGTCGATCTTTAATGCATGATGAGAGCGGGTTTTCAAAACAGCTTGAGGCCACATGTCGGTCGGTGGTGTTGATCACTGCCGAACGGGAAAAACAGCCTTCCTTCCAAAAGCAGTGCGATCAAACCCACCGGTTTTGCACAGTGATTGACCGCGGTGACCACCGGGGCGGTTGGATTGTGGGTCGTCGATCTGGGGATCATATCGACGGCTGCTATGTGATCAGGGAACGAATGGGGGAACGCAGGTGCATTGTAGGAAAAGCGTGGACCGCCGGATTGGTGTTGATCAACGACTAGTATTGCACCCGACCACTAATATGATAAGCACGTGGCAGGCTGGCGCTTGGTTTTAGCACCCGGGTCATTTGGTGAAATGGTTTTGGGGGCTGGCCGAAGGGGGCTAAGCCTACATATGACAAAGGGGTGATTTTGGTCCAATTTTAATGCATTTTAAGGCCAAAAGAGGAAAATGGTAGGGAGAATAAGGAGTTTTTAAAACCAAACGAAGGGTGTTTGTAAGGTTTAAAGGGGGATGGAGATGATTTAGAGGGTTAATGGGAAAAATAGAGAGGAGTAAAAAAAAAAAAGGGAAGAGAACAGAGGTTAATTAGGGGTGAGATAAGAGGAAAAAAAGGGCCTTTTGGGCTGTTAGCCCCCCTATGAAATTCTTGACAAGCAAGCTGGGGGCTATGTCATTTTGGAGACCTTCAAGGAATGCATCTCCCCTGAAGACACATCATCCTTGAGGTCTCTCTGTGCTTTGCCTTATACAAGTCCCCTCTGCTGGTTCCTTTCCCTAAAGGCCTACATTTCCCCTCATATCCCTGCAAAACACCCCCTTTTTACCCCTTTCACCCTTGGTCAAGAGTACCCTCTCTTTTCCCCCCAATTTCCCTTGTTTACCCCCAAAATCCCCTCAAAAATCCCTTTTAAACCTCCCAAATGCAATTTGATATATTGGAATCCCCTTCCCGCATCTATCGTTACCCCTCTTAGCCTTTAATTCCATTGAAAATGGGTTAAAGACCCACTTCCGACCTTATAACAGGCTTAAGCCCCCTTCTGATAGCCCCGCGCTCCTTTACCTTCCACAAAACCTTGCGTTGTAACCATCCGCTTGCCCAAAAAGTGCTTATCTCCTATGCCCACGGTTCATTCTTCGGAACGCGCCATCGCCATTCATTTTCCCGTCAGATCAACGGTCCACAGTCCTCCCGCCGGTGGTCCCCGCCCGTGCCCTATTCAGAAACCGCCTGTTTATTCCGCACCGCTTATGCATGGAGGGTGGTTTTCCCTGAGAGCCCAGAGATTCCATACAGCTGCTACCGTGTGTCCTTTGTACGACGGAAAAACCGCCCATCCCCCGCGCATTATCGTTCAGTCCAAACCCCGCAACGAAATTCACGGCAACCGTTAGATCTTAAATGCCTCATCCAACGGTCATCGTTCGTCTGAGCTGCTCACCCGTTAATCTGTCTCCTCCATGCCCATTGGCCCATAGTCTGTCTCCCTCACCGTAGATCTCCACCATAGCCGACGGTCCCGATTTGTCCCTCCTCCGTTGACTGTTCCACTGTCCCCAGTCCCGCCACGTCATCTCCACGTGCGTCCATCGTACATGCGTCCATTCCATCACATATATTGGATCATTTTCGTGTTTTTAAGGTTTTTTCATGTATCTTTGCTCTATTTTCCACCAAGCCTCCCACTGCATATTACACTGCCACACCACATCATTATGCCATGTCACCAACCTGCGCGTCCATGCTCATTATCCATTGCACCCGCCACCCCGTCCATTATTTTCTTCATGCAGTGTTCATGTTTTTACAGGGTTTTTGACAGGAGATGACCGCCAAGACGCGCATCTCTGCCACAAGGACAGAGAGATCAAAGAAGATCATTTACAAAGGTAGAATTTATAAAAAGAAGGACCCAGGAAGGTGAAAACAGGACGTTCATTTAAAGAAGCGGAGTTTAAAGCTTTGTGGAAAACCTTCCAGCACCATTAAAACCCGAGCTAACCTGTCAGAAGAAAAATGGAGCGGCAAAGTGTTCCAAGTACAGCACAAAGGAGATTAAGGCATGCTAATGAAGTTCTTGAGCCTTAAATCTGTAGTTTAAAGAGGCAAAGCACCAGGGTGAAGACCCCGAGGATCGATCAAAAGATCCTAAGCGCAAGTAAAAGGTAACATCAGGGTTTATTCGTCAGCAGGATTTTTTTCTTCATCAAGTACAGGGCACCCATTCAATTTTTATTATGCACATTGTCCCTGAAGGAATTTCCACCCTAACAGCAGTTCAAAACCGCCAGAGAATTTATATGGCAGACTTCTCAGCAGTTTATTTTATTTTTGTTCAAAGCACCTAGAGTACTACAGCTGAAAGATGTCAAGATCATATCCGGAGAAGATCACTCTTTCAAAAGGGAGGTGACAGAAATCAAATATTCAGCAGTCAAACAGAATGGGTTTTGGCCCTGCATTCATTTTGTGTTTAATGTTACATTTAGTGTTCACCTACCTCCTAAGTCGATCTTCTGTTCATCCTCTGCTATAAAATGTAGAAGGAAATTATTGTAATGGTTGTTGATGATATATCAGAGAAATGCAAGCATTTTCCTCTTGAGACAAGTTCTCTGTGTAATATTGTAAGATAGGCTGAGATTTGATGTATTCAGACTGAATGTTCAAGCTGTGGGCAATGATGTACCTGATTGGTGTTGTTTTTAATATGACAAGCACGTTTCTTTGGATCCTGATCTAAAGCAGCTGGTGATGTTTTCCTATCTCTGTGTTTTATTTCATTTCATTCCATTTCTTTAGGCTCGCATCAAAAGTTTGGCATAAGATTTACCCTTGTTAGGTACCTTATGTTGCAGCTCTCCCAGCCTTTTATGTTTTTTGCTTATATGTGTGTCTGAATATTGATTTCAATTGATTTAACCAGTGTAGTGGATGTCATTGCCTGCTCTCTGATGTATGAATTAATGAGATCTATGTTTAGATGTTCTTGTTAGGATTTAGTTGGATGAGTTGAGAACACTGGGAGGCCTAGAACCCCGTCTCTGCCTCACTAGGATCTTTCCATCTCATTAAGCCTTTCTAAGATCCCTTGTATTGCCTCTGATTTTGTCCAAGCAGGTCTGGAGTTAAATGACCTCTGACCTGATCTATAGACAGAATTGGCTGGTCCCCCTTCATTCATTTTCAGTCCTTAATGTTCCATGTCACCCATCATCCATTTAGATCCAAATGCTCTAGATAACTAGCCCAACTGAAAGCTTGCACATTGAACACAAGTAAATCCTTTCTTGACTCCATTGCCCAATGGCCTTGATGTTCCCTGAGTTATCTATCTTTGCCTAGTTTCCTCTTTGCTCATCCTTGTCTTATATTGGACCCTTCCTTCCTGATTCCCAACAACCAAACTCTTAATCAAACAAACAAACCCTGCGCATAGAACTAGCCTAATACCTTATTGTGAGCTTCAAAGGGAAACACCTTTGACAATCATAGAGAGATCCCTCTCTGGACCTAGGAGGGATAGATCCTAAGGTCTGAAAGTGGTTCTATGTTGTCTCATCTTTTGGTCTTGTCAACCTGGCCAAAACATGGGAACCCTAACATAATGGCGACTCCGCTGGGGAATTTCTGAATGATCTTCATCTCACTACATCAATAACTTCAGAAGCTTAGAACTCTGGTTAGGTTGACAGTAAGTCGCTCCTTTCTTGAATCGACCTCCATTTTTTAGTGTCCATCATACTCTTAGACAGAGCCTGGAAAGGGCCAGGTAGCCTCCGGATCTCACCCTCTTCGGAGGTGACATATCTGGTAAATGCCCTCCCAGTCAATCTCTAGTTGGAGTTTGCTGTTTTTGAGGAGATTCCTGAATGTGATAGCGCCTGAGAACTTTGGTGGACAGTGTAACCCCTTATATATACCCTAAACCCTCCACCTGGTGAATCCATTATTCCTAAACGAAAAGACTCCACTGGTGATCAGTAGGCCTGCTGGTTATCTTGGTTTCACATCAAATTCCACTGGGAGACCAGCCCCTGAGACAACATCAACCACAGTAGAAGTAACAAGTAGGGTTAAGCTGCTTGGCTAAGAAACAACATTCTGGCTTTTAAAACCATTCACACAAGAGCTTACCCTAACCCTGACCCACCGAAATAGTTGACAATCCGGAGAGTATCCTCAAGGGAGCTCCTACACTTAAAAGACCAACTATTTCCAGTCACATTCATAGAGCTAATTCTGCACCAGAAGACCTAACAGCTCTATCAGATTTTCTCCCCGACCTAGACCCTCCAAACAGTTTACCAAGAACTAGGTCATTCTCTCATCTGGACCAGCCCGCCCTTGAGCTCCACATTTCACCATCTCACATCGGTCAGCACACTAGGGACAGAGGAACCCCTCCATCCACACCCCCTGATATTCACTTTATTCAAAACTTGGGGCTCAGTCACCGTAGATCCGCTCGACAAGCTTCTGTTGGTCCTAATATCCCTATCATCCATATACCAGCTGCTCAAATTAACCCTTTACCTCATCAGAATATTATCATGGCAGCCTGGTATGCTCCCTTAGTATTACCTCAGCCCTTGTTACCCTTACCAAATGATTATCAGTCAAATATCCCACACTTCACTGCAAAAGAGTCCATAACATCTCAGAAACATGTAGATAAGATGGAGGATTCTTTTGAATACATGGAAATTGAGGATGAAACAATCAAAATGAGAATCTTTGCCAAAATATTAGGGGGTGATGTGAAGAAATGGTTTAAAGGCTTACCCCCTGGCAGTATCCAAGATCTCCCTGCATTATACCAGACATTTATCGACAAATGGGAAACTAGGGCAAACCCTCGCCAACTCCTAGCAGAATACATGAGCCTTAAGAGAAATGTGGGGGAGAGTGTTCATGATTACACCACCAGATTCAACAGCATTTACAATGCTCTCCCTCCACACATGAAACCTCCTCAAGGTATGGCCCTGGCCAAATACCCCGAAGGGTTTGATGTTGACATGGCCTATGAACTGAGGGATAAAGAGTACACCACATTGGAGGACATGCAGAAGGGAACAATGAACATAGAGGCGAACCTGATTGAAAAAAGAGCAAGATTGAGGTCTGAAAAGAGGGTAACATATAGGGATGACACTGTAGCTTCCACTTCAGACCCAAATTATGATAGGTTATCTAAAAATGTGGATAAGCTGCAGCAAATGATGGAAAAAATGGTTGTCACAGTTAGCAATCAGAACAGAAACTAGAACCAAAATCAGAACTAGAACTTTAGAAGAAACAACAACGCTCCCAACAGACAAAAAGAATCAGATCAGCAAGTTGTTCCCCCATTCCAAAAAAATTTAGATGAAGATGAGGGAGTCATAGAAGAGTCTGAAGGGAATGCAATAAACATGTTTGAAACAGAAGACTTAGTCCTTAAATGTGATTCAGAGGAAGATCAACCCTCACCTTCATACTGGGATGAGGAATGGTTAGAAACTGAAGATTACAGATTAGGATTCAAAAATGCCATGATGCAGGTCAGAGAACAATATGAACTTAGGAGCAAAAAGAATCAAGAAAATTCCAAAACTAGGACTCCTGAGGTTACCATCAAGAAAAGACCTGATAAAACTTCTAAAGCATCTGCTGTAAATAGCAAATCAGCAGCTGAAAGTTCTGGGAGAAACGACGGAACAGACAACCAGAAGAATGAAAAACAAGGTGAGCATGCCAGTAGCACTAGCACTGCAGTTAGTGCTCCCGATAAAATGATTCCTGACCCTGTACATAGTGAGAAATCACAAACTGATACAGCTACTAAGGCAGTAGCAAATAAAACAGAGTTGAGCACTCCAAAGACACAGTCCACTTTCAATTTAGAGAGTGAGATTGAAAAAATCAAAAGCTCTGTACCATTATCTGAGCTGGCCACTCATGATGTATATAAAGGCCAAATTTTGAAAGCATTGAATCTAGGGGAAAATAATGACACTGTAAATTTGAATGATGATCAACCTGCCCTCCTGTTTGGTCCAAAGATTGAGGGAAAGTTTCAGGAAGGGGTAGTTCCACCTTTTTATATCAGTCTCAACATTCATGACAAAATACTCCACAATGCCATGCATGACTCTGGAGCGTCGCACAATTTAATGCCTACGGTAGTGATGGAAAAGCTAGGCCTAGAGATAACACGACCCTACAAAGACCTATATTCGTTTGACTCTAGTAGAGTAAAATGCCTAGGCCTAATCAAAGACTTATGTGTAAGCTTGACCCAGATTCCTGCTAAATGTATGGTCATGGATGTCGTGGTGGCAGATGTGCCACCTAAGTATGGCATGCTATTGTCAAGATCATGGGGAGCCAAGCTGCAAGGAACGATGCAGATGGATGGCTCATATGCCACTATCCCTATATTTGGCCAACTTAGAAGACTGTATAGAGAGTCCCAGATGAAATTCCTAGTCAGTAGCCCCGAGAAGCCTGAAAATTCACCATTATACTCTGTACACACAGACCTTGATTCTTTCATTCTTTATAACGACCAATCCTTAGGAGAGCCCGAGTCTGAATGCAGAAATACAAGCAAGGACACAGAGCCCACGGACTTTAGCATAATGGCTACCCTAGAAGAATACGATGAAGAAAACTGTGGGCAGGGTACTGAAAACAAAACTCAGAGTGAACTAGGAACACAATGCAGTTAGCCTATTAGTCACACCCTTCAAACTAAAACACCATGTGAAGAATAAGACAACCCACAACCTAGTACAGACTCCCCAATGCAACATAATGGCGAACCCCTGTGGGAAATGAATTTCAATGGGACCTGTACTAGAAAAAATTTTGGAGCAGGGGTGTGGCTACGTAACCCAGAAAATGATCATGCAGAGAGCCACGCTGTCAATCTGCACTTCAAATGCACAAATAATATTGCAGAATATGAGGCTCTCATCCTGGGTCTGAACCTATTGAAGAAATTAGGAGCCCATAGGATAGTAGTACAAGGAGACTCTGAGTTAGTGATCAAACAAGTGAATGGTGAATATGTAGCGAAACATCCCTGATTAAGAGCGAATAGGAATGACACTCTGGATTTACTGAAAACATTTGTTGAATATGAACTAGTGTTCATTCCCAGGAGTCAAAATGTTATTGCAAATGGATTAGCTTGCCTAGCTAGTTCATATCCTGAGACTCCCCCTGACCAACAAATCATCATCCAGACCAAGTTCAGACCTGCAGTGCCAGACAACGAAAAATATTGGCAGGTCTTTGAAGGAGACAAACAGATCGAAGATTTCCTGGTGGGCAGAAATGAGTTTGAATTTTCTGATTCAGACTCAAAATCTGATGACAATTGCCCAAGTGAGGACCCCCCAGATGAACAAGAAGCACCCTGTAACATAGAAATAAACACCTTTTCTGAAGAAACTGGAAATCTAACCGAAAAATGTGAAAACGCAGATACCGAAGAGGTAGAGGTGCTGCAGGTCAAAGACAAGAATGTACCCAGAGGCCTATCACCCTTGGAAGACCTTTTTGACTTCGATGATGTAGCAAAAAAGCCCACTATAGAACACGCAGACTCTGATGTTGAAGAATGCAACATAGGCACTGAAGATAGACCCAAAATGATCAAACTGGCTAAGTCTATACCTGCAAACATGAAGAAAAAATATATTGACCTGTTTAGGGAATTCCCTGATGTGTTCGCATGGAATTATGAAGACTTAAAGGCCTATGACACAAGCATAATACAACACAAGATACCCTTGAAGTAAAATAAGAAGCCTTTCAAACAAAAACTCTGCAGAATCAATCCGAAACAATTGCCTGCAGTGGAAAAGGAGATTAAGAAGATGTATGATGCAAGCATAATAGTTCCTATGAGGTTTTCTGATTGGGTGTCAAACTTAGTGGCTGTGAGAAAGAAATAAGGGGAAATCAGACTGTGCATAGACTTCAGAAATCTTAATAGAGCCTCATTAAAAGACAACTACCCCTTGCCTAGAATGGAACATATCTTACAGAAGGTAGTGGGCTCTAAAAGGATTTCCCTGTTAGATGGCTTTTCAGGATATAATCAAGTCCTAGTGCTCCCAGAAGATCAACTCAAAACAACATTTACCACTCCCTGGGGCACCTTCATGTACGTGAAAATGCCCTTTGGACTGATGAATGCTGGAGCCACCTTCCAGAGAGCAATGGATATAGCTTTCTCAGATGAGATCGGACACTTCATAGTTATCTACTTGGATGACTTGACTGTCTTTTCCAAAACTGAAGAAGAACATCTCAAACATCTGAGGAAAGTTTTTGAAAAATGTAGAAGGTACGACCTGTCCTTAAATCCTAAGAAAACTATTTTTGGGTTGCAAGAAGGAAAGCTTCTTGGTCACATTATATCTGAGAAAGGGATTAGGATAGACCCACAAAGAGTTGAGGGAATACTCCAAATCACACACCCAAGAAACATCCAGGAGTTACAGTCTTTCATTGGGAAGATCAACTTCCTTAGGAGATTCATTCCCAAATTGGCTGAGCACCTTAGGAATATGACTAGCATGCTGAGGAAAGGTGTGGGAGTTAAATGGACTGTCGGAGCTAAACAATCTTTCGAATCTGTCAAACTTGCGCTCACACAAGCTCCTGTTCTGATCAACCCTGATTTCTCAAAAGACTTTATGATCTTTTCATTTGCCTCAGAGCACACCATAGATGTAGTTTTGCTGCAGAAAAACACAGAAGGTATGGAACAGCCAATTTCCTTTTTCAGTAAAGCACTCAGGGATGCACCCTTGAAGTACAACATTATGGAAAAACAGGCCTATGCCCTGGTAAAGGCCTTAAAAGACTTTAGGGTGTACATTCTGCATTCTCACACCGTTGCTTATGTGCCAAGTATAGTGATCAAGGATATCTTGTCCCAGGACCCTGATGGGAAAAGGGGAAAATGGATTGCTACAATCTTAGAATACGATCTTGAAATAAAACCCACCAAGCGGATTAAAGGTCAAGGCTTGGCCAAACTAATGGCTGAATCAAACTTCCAGGCCCTTAACATTAACATGATAGCTACCTTGGATGAGAAAGAAGGATTGCCCGACCATACTGTTGAGGAGAAGTTTTAGAACTCTCCTTTGTATTCCGATATCCTTTATGTGCTCATCAACCTCAATGCCCCTCCAGAACTGTCCAAGACTAAGGCCAGATTCATAAAACTCAAAGCCAGAAACTATTGCATCTTTAACGAAAAATTATATTGGAAAAATCCAAATGGCCTATTACTGAAATGTTTGTCTGAGACTGAAGCTGAAAATGTTAAACAAGAGTTTCATGCTGGAGAGTGTGGAGGCCACCTGAGTTGGAAAGCCACTACAAATAAGATACTCAGGGCTGGTTACTATTGGCCTACACTCTTCAATGATGTCCATAAAATGACCCTTACCTACCACAAATGTCAGATCTTTGAAGGTAAAAGAAAACTCCTCCCCCTTCCTCTACAACCCATCACTGTAGAAGGCCCCTTCATGCAATGGGGCCTAGAATTTATTGGAGAAATTCACCCCTCTTCCTCTGGGCAACACAAGTGGATCCTAACTGCCACAGACTATTTCACTAAGTGGATAGAGGCTATACTCACTAGGAATGCCACTGATTCTATTATCATTAGGTTCCTAGAAGGTCATATTATCTCTCGATTTGGCTGTCCCAGGAAAATAATCACTGATAATGCTGCTGCTTTTGGATCCAAGAAAATGGTTGATTTCTATCACAGGTACGGAATAGCACTTGGTCATTCAACTGCCTATTACCCCCAAGGTAATGGCCTAGCTGAATCATCAAATAAAAGCCTAGTGATCATCATCAAGAAGCTGTTGGAAAAGAACAAAAAATCATGGCACAATAAGTTGGTACATGCTATGTGGGCTGACAGGCTTACAACGAAGAAATCCATTGGCATGTCACCATTTCAGCTTGTTTATGGTATAGAAGCAGTATTCCCTACCAACCTTGGTGTTCCAGTAATCAAAATTGTCCAAGAGATCCAATCAGAAGAAGACATCATGATAAGGAGGATAAATCAGACAATCCATCTTCAGCAAACAAGGGAAGAGGTATATAACAGGGCTGTCAGAGTTCAGGAAAACATTAAAAGATTATTTGACAAAAGAACCAAAGTTGCTGATTTGAAAATTGGTGACAAGGTTCTGAAGTGGGACTAAAAAAGAGAAGACAAAGGTAAACATGGAAATTTTGACATCTTGTGGCAAGGTCCATACATCATCTAGGCCACTGTACGTCCAAATGCATTTTTTCTACAAGAACTTGATGGTACAGAGCTGTTTGGGGGTCCTGTCAATGGCAGGATGCTCAAGCATTACTTCTGCTAAATTCCAATTTCTAGTTTCAATTCTTCATTGTATATTCCATTGCAGTTTATTTTAGAGAAGAGAAAGGTGTTTCAAAAAAAAAAAAAAAAGACAACTGGTCCTAGCATGCTCAAAATCTGGACTAGCAAAGAAAAGAAAAATCAGCTCTAATATGCCCAAAACCAGAGCTGAAATCAAAGAAAAGAGGTGACTCAAATATGCTCAAAACCTGAGTCAAAAAGAAGAAGGATATTTCAAATTGCAGATTTCATGCCTTCACAGTTTGTTTGCAGTTTTCTACAAGTCTTCACTCCAGCAAGTCAGACAGTCTAATCCTGGCTTGGCTGTTTTTCAATTTCCTGTCTTAGAATGTAGGAGAAGAAATCTGTTGGACAGTTTAATCCCAGTAGATGTTAGATTAGGTAGAGAAGCATATGAGGCCAACTGCCTAATCTGGTCTCATGTAGCAATAAGGGTAGATTTAGAATAGGTGGTTTTTTTTGTGAAAATAAAATGTAAAGGGTCTGCTAGCTCAAATGCACCCTAAAGAAGAAAATTGTTAGGATTGTAGTGTGGGTAGGTAGCTTGATTGGGAAAAATGTTTCCTCTAGTGTAACATATTCATATTGTGGCAGCTGATTGAAGAAAGGGATGTGCCAAGCAGCAGGAAACTGGCCTACTCCAAAGATCATTTCTGGTTTCTTGCCTCCTTCAAGAAGAAGCCATCCCCATGTGGAGCCACTGTTAGCCCCCCTATGAAATTCTTGACAAGCAAAATGGGGGCTATGTCATTTTGGAGACCTTTAAGGAATGCATCTCCCCTGAAGACACATCATCCTTGAGGCCTCTCTGTGCTTTGCCTTATACAAGTCCCCTCTGCTGGTTCCTTTCCCTAAAGGCGTACATTGCCCCTCATATCCCTGCAAAACACCCCCTTTTTACCCCTTTCACCCTTGGTCAAGAGTCCCCTCTCTTTTCCCCCCAATTTCCCTTGTTTACCCCTGAAATCCACTCAAAAATCCCTTTTAAACCTCCCAAATGCAATTTGATATGTTGGAATCCCCTTCCCGCATCTATTGTTACCCCTCTTAGCCTTTAATTCCATTGAAAATGGGTTAAAGACCCACTTCCGACCTTATAACAGGCTTAAGCCCCCTTCTAATAGCCCCGCACTCCTTTACCTTCCACAAAACCCTGCGTTGTAACCATCCGCTTGCCCAAAAAGCGCTTATCTCCTATGCCCACGGTTCATTCTTCGGAACGTGCCATCGCCGTTCATTTTCCCGTCAGATCAATGGTCCACAGTCCTCCAGCCGGTGGTCCCCGCCCGTGCCCTGTTCAGAAACCGCCTATTTATTCTGCACCACTTATGCACAGAGGGTGGTTTTCCCCGAGCGCCCAACGATTCCATACAGCTGCCGCCGCGTGTCCTTTGTACGACGGAAAAACCGCCCATCCCTTGCGCGTTATCGTTTGGTCCAAACCCCACAGCGAAATTCACGGCAACCGTTAGATCTTAAACGCCTCATCCAACGTTCATCATTCGTCTCAGCTGCTCACCCGTTAATCTGTCTCTGCCATGCCCGCTGGCCCACCGTCTGTCACCCTCACTATCGATCACCACCGTAGTCGACGATCCAGATCCGTTTTCCCTCTGTTGACCACCCCCGGGTTCGCCCGCCACGTCACTCCTGCCACGTGTGTCCATCATACCCCCGTTCATGTTGTTGCATATATTCGCCCATATTCGTGTTTTTTAATTTTTTCTCAGTCAAATTCACTCCGCAGACCGCCAACCCTCCACCAGAATGATTTGTCACCTTTTTCACGATTTCTTCCCCAGTTCAGCGTCTACATGGCCGTCTTCTGCATCCACACCGCATCCATTTCCCCGTCCATGGTTTCTCTTCATAGGTTTCGTGTTTTTGCAGGATTTTCAATAGGGAATGACCGCCATAATACACATCTCTGCTACAAGGACAGAGGAATCAGAGAAGATCATTTACAAAGGCAGGATTTATAAAAAGAACGACACGGGGAGGTGAAGATAGGACTTGCATTAAAGAAAGGCATAATCCAAACTCTAAAAATCTTCCAGCGCCATTAAAACCCGAGCTAACCTGTCAGAAGCAGAGATGGAGCGACAAAGTGTTTTAATGCAAGAAAATGGATTAGATCACGTCAATGAAGATCTTAAGCCTTGAATCAATGGTTTAAGAGGCAAAACACCAGGTTGAAAACCTCGAGGATCGATCGAAAAGTCCTGAGCACAAGCAAAGGGTAACATCAGGATTTATTCATCAGCAAAATGTTTTTCTTCATCAAGTACAGGGCACCCATACATCTTTTATTATGCACAATGTCCCTGAAGGAATTTCCACCCTAACAACAGTCCAAAACCACCAGAGCATTCATATGGCAGACTTCTCAGTAGTTTATTTTATTTTTGTTCAAACCACCAGGAGTACCACGGCCGAAATATGTCAAAATCATATTCAGAGAAGATCACTCCTGCATAAAGAGGTTATAGAAATTAAATGCTCAGCATTCAAACGCAAGGAGTTTCGGCCCTTGTTCTTTTCAGAGTTTTAATTCAGCATTTAGTGTTCACCTACCTCGTAAGTCGATTTTCTGTTCATCCTCCGCTATAAAACATAGAAGGGACTTATTGTATTGGTTGTTGATTGGATATCAGTGAAATGAAAGCATTTTCCTCTTGAGACAAGTTCTCTGTGTAATATTGTAAGATAGGCTGAGATTTGATGTATTCAGACTGAATGTTCAAGCTATGGGCATTGATGTACCTGATTGGTGTTGTTTTTAATATGACAAGCACATTTCTTCGGATCCTGATCTTACGCAGCTGGTGATGTTTTCCTTTCTCTGTATTTGTGATTGACTTGCTTTCATTTCATTACGTTTCTGCTGGCTCGCACCAGAAGTTTCGCATAAGATTTACCCTTGATAGGTACCTTATGTTGCTGCTCTCCCAGCCTTTTATGTTTTCTGCTTATGTGTGTATCTGAATATTGATTACAATTGATTTAACTAGTGTAGTGGATGTTATTGCCTACTCTCTGATGTATGAATTACTGAAATCTGTGTTTAGATGTTCTTGGTAGGATTTAGTTGGATGAGTTGAGAACACGGGGAGGTATAGAACCCTGTCTCTACCTCACCAGGATCTTTCCATCTTAATTAAACCTTTCTAAGATCCCTTGTTTTTCCTCTGATCTTGTCCAAGCAGGTTTGGAGTTAAATGACCTTTAACCTGATCTATAGACAGGATTGGATGGTTCCCCTCTTTTCATTTTCAGTCCTTAATGTTCCATTCCAACTATCATCTTTAAGATCCAAATGCTCTAGATGACTAGCCCAACTGAAAGCTTGCACATTGAACACAAGTAAATCCTTTCTTGACTCCATTTCCCAATGGCCTCGATGTTCCCTGAGTTATCTATCTTTGCCTAGTTTCCTCTTTGCTCATTCTTGTCTTATATTGGACCCTTCTTTCCTGATTCCCAACAACCAAACCAACAATCAAACAAACAAACCCTATGCCTATAACTAGCCTAAAACCTTAACATTTGAGCTTCAAAGATATAAAACCTTTGACAATTATAGAGAGATCCCTCTCTGGGCCTAGGAGGGCTAGATCCTAAGGCCTGAAAGTGGTTCTATGTTGTCTCATCTTTTGGTCTTGTCAACCTGGCCAAAACATGGGAACCCCAACATGCGTAATCAGTAATATCAGCATGTAATATCATAACACATGAACAATATATCGCAGCAATACTTCATATCATAACAGAGACAGACTCGTAGTGACAACGGATAGCCAACAGTAAATGTAATAGATCTAATAGTTTGTATCAATAGTAATACATTAACTCAGATAACGCAGAGATATTCTAACCAAATTCGCATATATTATCATCCAAAACCCAATATAATCCAACACAGCCTATGCACACAGCCAGCAAGGTCCGCACACAGTATGACTGAGGATCTCTACGCACACATCCAGCAGGATTCCTTACCCTAACCACCCAAACAGATCTAACAATTCACAACTAACATCAAACTCTATTCTTGCCTACCTTAAGATTAAAAAATGTTCGTCTATTTATATCAATTTAGCCTATGCATCCAATGGTCTATAAACTATGGTTTGCGGACTCTTGGTATACCCTTGACCCATTACAATGCATTTGGTTCTTTTACCCACCCCAAAACCCCTACGCTAGACTAAATAATACCAAAAATATACAAAATTGTCCCAAGTTCATAGCTTTAGGGGACCCTGTTCCAACAAGGAGATGAACTTGTAGAGGTTCCAGCTTCACCATAAGCTGCATGTGTACAAACATCTTGCTGCAACATAGGATTCAAAAAATGGCAATCAACTTGAAAATAAACTTGACATGTTTTTGGTTTAGAACTTGGAACAAGAGTTCTTCTTGAATTTGTCTCACATGCTTTCATGGATTTGGAGTTTTCACCATTAGATTGAACATAACCAAGACCAAATTTCTTAGGTCTTTCCTCAACCAAAATAGGATCAATCATGCCTTGTGCATGTTTTCCTAAACTCTTGCCTTCATAGCCCATTTTAAACATTAACTTGGACCCTACACCTCTAGTGTGATTTTCAAATGAACCTACACATCTTTCTGAAGAGGAAACTGAAAACAAATTTGAGTTAATTACCTCTAGTTCAAGCATGTTCTTGGTAAATGCCTCTTGAGCTTGATGGAGTTGCATCTCCATCTCATGCATTCTTTGGAGAATTTCTTCTTTCTCTTTCTTCATAGCAACCAATTGCTCATGACATCTAGTGCTTTCCCTTCTATCTTCATACAGAATTTGCACCATATCCTTCATCCTGAAGAATTCTCACTTCATGTCTTCATCGAAGAATCTTGTGAAGGAGGAGGATTTTGAAACCTCACTTGAAGAAGTTGCCATCATTAAAAATGAACTAAATAAATTCAATCAAAAATTCACAATGCTTTCAAAAACAATTAACAAAGCTTATGAATAAAATGGTTGTATAGTCAAGCTCTTCTTTAGGTAGCCTTTTGCAAACACCCTCTTGTGCTTCAAGGGTTTCCTTTAGGTCCTTTGGGTAAGGAAAATGCCTTCAACCCTTCTTCCTTCTTGTCCTATTATGGACTTAGCTATCAGTATCTCTCACTTCACCTCTAGTAAACAAAAAATTGTAAGCAACAATCAGTTTGCAAACAGTCAAATTCTTTAGCAGTGCAAGCACCTTTCAAGTCCACAAGCAACCTTGTGCTCTTTCAAACAAGCAACTACGCTCTGATACCCACCTGATCATGGTTATCATCACTCTAAAAATAGAACTAGGTCCCCTTAGACTGGTCTCCATGAGTCGATGCTCTTGAGCTACCCTGAGCTTCTCTATGGCACTAAATCCCTTAGAAATTCTTTTCTATCCCTAAAACCTCACTTACTGTCTCCATCACATATCAAACCTCCAAAATGGACTAATCATTTGCTCAAAATGAGCACTGGATCCCCAATCTAGGCCTCCATCTACTTATGACCCTAGGCTTCCCAAAAAATACTTGTGGTTTCTAGACCTTCCTTTCATTGGATTCAAAATGTCCAAAATAGTCAGAATATATTATTCACATGCAGAAATTGGCCTCCGGCTGCTCAAGTTTTGCCTCCAATACTTGGTGGCACCCCTTGGCTCTAGGGTCACTGAAAAATTATCTGGAGCATCTCGACATTCAGAAGTCCTCAAAAGCTTCTTAAAACTCCATCAATGGATTTATAACTATGAAAACAGTCATAAATGACTATTGGTTTGTTGAGAATGGATATTGTCTGCTCTGGATAGGTCTCATTCTCCTACTAGCCCTAGTGGCCCCTGGAACTTATCCGAAGCATCTGGGCCTTCAAAAGCCCTCTATAGGCTCTAAAAACCACACCATTAGTTCCATAATGTCTGAACATCTAAAATTGACTATTGGATTTTTGAATAAGGCCTCTAGCTGCACAGGCTAGGCCTTAAACTGTTGCTGGCCCATGGTGGCCCTAATGGCCCCTAGAATTTATCTGAAGAAAAAACCTACTCAAAAGTCATTTTATGGCTCTACAACCCTCACCAATGATTTTGGAATGTCTGAGAGAGTCGAAATTGACTATTGGCACTCTCAGAATGGACGAATCTAGCTCAAGATTGAGCCTAAACTAATTTTTCCCAATGTCCCCTAAATCAGCTCAACTAAAAATGGAGCAACTACACATAACTGCATTTAAAATCGGCAAATCTGAAAAATATGGCGCTTTGGCTAAAAACCCTCCAGCACTAACCGTTAGTTTAAATGCTGGTGGTTAGCGTTGGGCGCATGACCCAAAATCTCCGCGGTCACATTAAATGCCAATCGGAACTGTCGACGGAAGGTTTTTCACCCGTGGCATGTGAACATTTAACAAAATGTGGGTGTTTATAGTTAGGGCTTAAATCCTTGGCCCGGGGTCACGATGTAAGGCCATATGGGAGGGGTTGGCCCCTCTGAACCCCCATATGTAATTTCGATAAACTTTATTATCAACCCGCCTACTAATAGGTTAAGAACCAAATGGTAAAGGAGTTTGTAAACTAGTGCATTTGCAGGTGAGAAGTCTTGGGGTCGAGCCCCGGTGACCCAAACAATATTTTTCCACTCCATTCCTGGCCCACGTGGCGGCCTCCGGGCCTGCCATGTTGCAGCCTCTAATTGGATCTTTAAAAAACAAGTGCACCCAACTGCCAATATAAATGCGACACTTGTCAACTTGCCATTCACCCAGAAGGAATATTCTGAGGAATATTCCAAGAATATTCCCTAGAATATTCTCTTTTTTGAATATTCAAAGGCCCAGTCAAACTTGGTCAAAAGCCAAAAATTATGATTTACTGGACTTTTCAAATCACAATAAATTCTTCATATGGTGTCAGTTTTTCAAACCGTTCGCAGTGTCGAAATTAGGAAGACGAGATCTATCTGGTCGCTCAAGTTTGGCACACTTCCGTACACTTCAAATTTTGATCTATCACTTAGGTCCTTGATCCAAATGTGATCAATCACCCTCCTTAATCATGGAAATGGGAGGATCACCCTCCAATCCTAGGGAATCAAAGGAAATAAAAAGAACTTGACTGGGATGAGGCCTAGTCTCAACATAAAATACCTGATGGACTGTAGGTGGAATCAGGTCAACCTTTTTCTCAACCAAGGATTGGTCTGGAATGGACTCGCGAGATTGAATTTTAGGGAGAGTGGAATTGACCGGAGATGAATCCCGATTATTGGGTTGATCAACTATTCAGGGACTCGAAGAAAACTTTCGGTAATCAAAGGGAAGACAGGACTCAGAAGTCGAAAGGGTATCCAATACTTTAGAAGCTTCATCCATATAAGGACAGAGGTGAATGTGATGGTTCCCTTCACACAACCTACAGGGAAATTTTCTCTTACCCTATTTCTTACAAGTCTCATTATCTTGAAGTCCCATCATCAGTATGATGCCCAAAGGTTGATGATGAAGGACAAATCAGGCCAACAGACCACACTTCTAGGACCTTGGGATTACCAGCGCAATCATGAAGAAGGTGGCCTCCCTCAGATAGCTTGCAATGGAATTTGACTCTGCGATATGGAGTGGGAGGTTTCTCGATATTAGCTGCATGGGTAGCAATAGTTTTTGTTTCCCCCTCGGCTTATTTTCCTTCTTCTTCTTCGAATTCTTCTTATTCTTCTTAGCCACCTGGTTACTAGAAACTAGACTTTCACCAAGCGAAGAGGAAGAACGAGGTGAAGAAATAGGCAAAGAAGGTGAGGGGTCAATCTTAAGATCAACATGGGGTTGACACGATTCAGGTAGAGGAGAACTGGGTTGGACAGAGGTTGGAACACTCGGGACCACCAAGGTCAAAAATAACCAAACACGAAAACCAACAGTTAACCTAGGAAGGGACAATGTTTCCATATAAGGAGCACCAACATTCCCAAAAGAAGGGAAAGTACCAGGATTCCCTTTGGAGGGGATTCCTTGGTTGGTAAACTATGGAAACATTGCCATTGGAAACAACCCTCAAAAATTACTAAGGAGGATAACTTTAACCAGGAATATTTCATGGGCAGTTAATTTTTTAAGACAATAAAACAAAACTCTGCCTTTTCATATTTTAAGAGTCAAGAAAAGGACAAAAGGTGACTCTAGTCAATTTTAGTTTGAAAGGGCTCGAAAGGACAATTGCTCGATGATATTTTCAATTTTAAAGAGTCACAGAAAGATCAAAATGACTACTTAGGAATTCTAGGCAAAAGGGTGAACCAGGTAATCGTGAACTGCAATATACACCTTGGTGATCAAATGAAAGAGAAATGACCAAGGACTTGACGCACGATAGCTAATATACCCAAATATTGTGTTCGGTGTATCACGGTTACAAGGCAACAAGATCCACTCCCTATGGATAAAGGATTGCAACCTATAGTGGTCTCCATTTATATACTGGATGGTACAGGGAGCACAAGTCTGTAATAGCACTGTCTAATGCCAGATGGCGAATGACAACTACTAGGTTTAACGATGCCAGAACACGTCACTAGCCTATACCTCTAAATGTGAGTGTTAGGTTTCAATGCTTCCTTAGTTTAATTGAATAAATTTTATGGTTGATCTCAAATAATATCTTGGTTTCAAAGCCCTACCACTGTCATCGGAGAACTCCTATATGTAGTTATATGAGAAAAGAACTCTTTCAATTCGATGAATGCTATCTAGTTAAGGGAAGAGTCTCAAAAAATGATGCAACAAATAGTAATACTACAAAGAACTTTTTCCTAACTAGATGAATTTCACTATCCAAAATAATCTAAAACATTCAACGACGTGAATTATGTAATGTAATCTATGCAAAATCCTCTTTTTGAAAACTATGCAATTGTAATCTGTGCACAATTTCCTTTTTCTTTTGAATGAATAAGAATGCACTCAATGCATTTTTCGATGAAATGAGAATCTACTTAATGCATTCTTTTAATGAAAAATAATGAACTCAAAGTGACTTTTAGTTTTCAATCATTAAACAATGTAATCTAAGTTCAATTATAAATTCCAAACATGACTTTTCAATGCAACTTGATCTAATGCATTTTAACGAAAAGCAAACTTTGAGACGAATACTAAAACAACAAAAATTTTCTTAATGCAAATATGATGCAACCAAACAGTAAGAATAATTTTTTTTTTTTCAAACACTTTGTAATGAAATTCCTCAAAAGTCTACAAGACATATGAGTTCAAGAACGAAGACAAATTCCAAAGCGTGGGCTCAAAATAATGCATTCATTCCCTTTTACATCAAGCAATCATACAAAGAACACTTTTCAGCCAAACAATGAGCAATGTAATATATGCTCACAAGTGAACAAGAAGACCAAATGAACTTGGATAGACACTTGAGACTTGATCACTCAATCAACCAAAAAGGAAAAGGTAATCAACTAGAGATGGCTCACCAAGCAAGGAGACTAACTCAATTAGCAAAGCGACGCCTTGCGAAGTATGCAACTAGGCAATTGATGCACAATCCTAAAAAAGCCTAGGATGTAGGATGCATGTCCCAACAGAACCAAAAAAACAACCAAAAACCAAGCCAATGAGAAAATCAAACCAACTTGAGTGAAGGGGGGAACATGTAAATAATATAGAGAAAAGGACCAAAAGGGCAAGGCACACTAGTGAAGGAATTAGGGAAAAAACATTAATTTTTCACACACACTAGAATTGGTGCGAATTTTGGGGCTAAAACTAGTGCCAATAGCCCGATGGTGCAACTTTATAACTAACAATTAGTGCCAATCGGCACGACTGTCAGACAAATAAAAGCGTCAATTCGTGAAAAAGAAAAAAACAAAGAATTTCTCCTAAACAAGACCAGACTCACCACTTCAAGCAAAAACTAAAAGATTGTAATTGATGAAAAACATAGGAACAAATAGGGAGATGGTTGTTCGAATAAAATTTTCGAATGACTAAGACCTCAAAGAGTGAAAAACTCAAAGGAAACTCCCTAGTGGAGTCACCTTTTTGTTGAGAAGATAAATCCCCTCTGCGGACAGAGGCGATCCCTCTAGCCCTAGGGTGGGTCTAGAAACTATAGGAACATACTAACATCTACCTTCCTAGATTATATATTGAATTTAGAGAAAGGAAGATGACCTACCTTGTTTTGATGCTATGTTGTCCTCTTCCGTGGAAGCTTCTTGATCTGTCACACTCTTCAAGCTCGATGCGCGCTGCTAGCAACACTTGATTACCTGTAAAGACATTCAAGACACCACAACAAGTGTAAAATCATGAAAAACATAAGACAATTACAACATCTCTAACTGATCAAGGAATGCTAGAAATCTCATTATAAATGTAAACAAGATTGGAAGATAAACATTAGTTGCATTTTATTATGGTAAAGACAAGGGGAGTTTACAACCAAGCCTTCATGTTGAGGCTCTCCTTCGGCAGGTCCGTATCCAAGCATGTTTGTGACACCCTCATACACAAAGGTCTAAGAATTCACTATGTTCTTAACACACAAAAACAATCACACTCTACACTATTCTCCCGAAGCTATAATTGTTTCTCCTCTCTAGCTAACTCTAACTCTCTAACTAAGGCATTAGAGGTGAAGGAGGTCTCCTTATAAAACAATGGAGGAGGAGGTTATGGGCCCTTAAATAATGGGAAAATATCTTATCCTTTGGAGTAGTTCCTATTTCTTGCGAACAAGAAGCCCAAAGGGGAATTCCTCAGCCATATCCTCAAAACAAACTTCTATCTCGCCGCTTTGCGAAGCTTCTAGTCGTGCAAACTTAATTTCTATTTTTTAAAATTTTCCAAAAGAAGATCAACACAGGTCCGACATTAAGACATAGCACCGATCGGCATGGGTCTCAGTGTAGATCTCTGCTATCGGCGTAGGTCGGACACTGAGACAAAGCGCCAACCTTGAAAAATAGGTTTTTATAGGGATGTTCTAGAAAAGTTGTAAAGGGAGATTAATTGGTAGAAAAAGTGTGGTTCAGGGGTATGTATTCCATGCTTGGAATGTACACAAGGGTCACTATATGGGTCCTCTAGGATCAAGGAATGAGGAGTACAAGGACAGTGACAAACTGATGTGTAACAGCTATCTCAGGCTAGGCATCTCATTCTCATTAAATTGGTGATTGAAGCCACCCCGGTATACTAGATGTCTTTGGCCTAGATACCAAAGGGAATCTTATCTAGGATTCAGTAGTTATGTTGTCATTTCTTATGGAAAGGTAATCAGGAAGGCCAAACATTTTCCTGGGTCTGATGGGAAAGTACTACTTTGCCAAAGAAATGGGGTGGATGGGGCATGAAAAATCTCGATTCTTTTGCAAAAGAACTTGCGGAAAAGATGGGTTGGCATGTACTAAAATCTTAGAATATTTGGTCATTTGTGCTCACACAGAAATACGTTAGGCCTATGCACCTTCTGGATTAGATTCACAGACCAACTTGGAACAGGTCACACATCTCCTCCATCTGCAAAGATGTTCTAAATTCCTTGCCCTACATTGGAGATGGTTTGACTTGGAGGATGAGATCTAGAAATTTGGCCCGTGTTGGATTGGACCCATGGTCGAGCTATGGAAATTCTCATCTACTCCCTCCTGAGCTCATTCACTTCCTATCTACATTGGGTATCTGTCATATATCACAGATTTTTGATCCAGATAATTCATCTATTTTTCTCCAAGGTTGGAACTATGCTGAGCATTTTAATATTCCTGAACTTTGGAGACCATCTTGGCAATCATACATATCCGCCCTCTCTAAATCCCACATCTACATCACAGATGGAAATGAAAAGCTTATTTGGTCTCATGCTGGCATAATTTCTACTCTCCCAAGGATAGATATCCTATTGTCTACTCTGATCATAAGCCCCATGAAGCTACTTGGTGGTGGAGCAGCCTCTGGAAATTAAAAGCACCTCCTCAATCAAAGTTATTTATGTGGTGTGTTCTTTAAAAAAGGCTCCAACGGGTGATAATATTATTAAGCGCTTCTATCATGGCCCCATTTGGTGCATTCTATGTAAACAATATTCTAAATCCATTGACCATCTCTTCCTTTTATGTCCATCCACCATCTCTTTCTAGAACTTGATCCTCTCCAATTTGCATATTCCTATCAGATGGTCTGGTCGAAATGTAAATGAGGCCTGACAGTCCTCATGGAGTTCTGATCTTCCTCATAAGACCCGAAATCTCCCTCTCTTGATCTATCGAGGCATCTAGCTCCTGTGAAATAAATCTATTTTCACTAACATTTCCCCAAACTAGCACCTGGCTTCGGCCCATATCATATCCATATATAACAATCTCCGAGACGATGATCACTCTCATCCTCCTCGAACAATTAACTGAGGTAATTAACAACCTTCATTCTTGGTCATATTTGGATGGATCTGCTTAGCATATTGGTTGCGGCATGGGGGGGAGAGGGGGGGGAATTTTATACCTTAATGATGATCATTATTTTTAAAATTAAGATGGACCTGGGGAATGGCACACAAAAATTTGTTGAGCTATTTACTCTGAGACACCTCCTTCATTTTGAAATTGGGAAGGGATGCAATCATTTACAGATTTTTGGTGATTCAAAGATCATCATCAATTGGTTTAATTAGATATCAGAATGTCACTTGTACACACCTCGAAATATTTTGGAGGAGACCTGGCATTTTAAATCACTTTTTGTCTCTATTACTTGTCATCAAATTTACAGGGAGCAGAATCATATTTCTGATGCTCTATCCAAGGAGGCTGCGAACCAGCCTAGGAGTCTATGGTTGATTGAGGAGCAGATGGGACAAGACTTCTTCCAATACTACCACAGGACATACATAGATAACTTGCAGTGGGGGGTCGACAGGCCCTGAATTGTCTTCGGTTATTATCCAACAACTATGTTTTTGATATTTTATCTAACACTTATCTGTATATATTATTTTATCAGAACATTTTATATGATCATATTTATTAGCCCTCCAAGCGAAAGACTTCTCTGGACAATTTTTTGACATGTGAATTTAGTCGCACTTTTGATGCATATGCTTCTCAGCATCTACAATATTATGTAATTTTCTCAAATATAATGAAAATTACAATTTTTCCTTGGGGAAAAAATATAACCATATATATAAGATATATAGCATTATATAATTTTATGCTTCATTTCTTCTCCTCTTTCTCATATATATATATATATATATATATATATATATATATATATATATATATATATATATATATATATATATATATATATATATATATATATATATATATATATATATAATGTCGTTGGACCTATTAATGAATGATACTTTTTTTAACAATGGGAAAGGTTTAATTCTTCTGGGGGATTTTACTTAAACCATGAGGTATCCTTGAGGTGGTGGAAAAAACATGTGGTTGCACCCAAAGAGACTATTAAATGATCTCATGACCTATGCACACATATTTCAATCAAATCCCATCCCCACGTCCTTCAAATTTAAATAATCCCTAGGGGTTTTCCAAATCAATTGAGCCATACACCAAAATCATGTTACCATTGGGGAGGTAATTAGTTCCATTTTGGTCACGTCCCTAGATAAGAACTACCAATACTCCATTCATATCTTCCAAGGAAGAGGGAGGAATCCCACAAAGTTTTCCTCCACACAGAAAGGCACATATATTCTTCTATTTTTATCTTTATTTTTGTTTTTGGAGGAAACAATTAGTAGCTTTATTCAAATATGGATAAAAGTTACAACTAGAATGATACACAGGTGTGCACTATCATTCAACCTATGGCTTCAATTTGAAAAATATATACATAATCATATACATCTACATATTATAATAGAATACAAGCAACACTACCATAATTTCTAATTAAACTCCATTTACAGGGTGATAGTTTTTTCAAGGAGATATTGAAGAAAATCACATAAAAATTGTTGTTTTTTATTGAGAATATATGTATGTCCTATTTATAATGGTCCAAAAATATTATGATATGAAAATAGCCCTCTTAGGGTTCTTCCCA
The DNA here is from genome assembly GCA_034641835.2 of Pinus albicaulis. Lineage (NCBI taxonomy): Eukaryota > Viridiplantae > Streptophyta > Pinopsida > Pinales > Pinaceae > Pinus > Pinus albicaulis. Next base: position 1,012,065,351 of record CM076575.1, on the reverse strand, counting down.
TGTTCATCAAGATTGAGAAGTCAAAACTCACCTTCTACCATATTAGGAAGCATGCATGCCACTTAATTGTGTTTCTCATAGATGTAGATAAAAGGATAATCTGTGAAACCAAGTCATTGATGCCTTTTCTTTGTAGAAAATTTGGGAGAGAGTTGGTATTGATGCACTAGGATTAGCTATTTATACAATCACAAACCAATTTGGAATTTGAGTATGCCACCAAAGTAATCACCTAAAGATCAATTGAAATGGAAAATGTTTCTTCACTCCTATTACCTTCTATACCTACACTTAAATATATCTGCTTCCCTAAACAAAGTTAAACCCTAGGGGAACTTAGGAAGGTTGTCCAAATTTTTTCACCACAGCAAATCATCATCTCAATTTCAATTGCTTATTTTATGGAACAAGAGGGGAAACCTAGAAAGAAGTTTATGATATTTTTACAAATAAAGGAATGGAATATTTCCAATAGTAGTGCCTATCCATTTGGATAATAGATTCAAGATCTAGGAACAAGTGGGTCTGACTATTATGGAGAAAATCTAAGTCACTCACCAATGTTCCAGAATTAGTCCAAAACAGAATTTTAGATTACATGAAATGAAGTGGGAATCCTTATTTAATAATTACTATCATAACCATGGAATTGCAACCAAGTAATAATGTGTAACCATGAAAAATAATGGAATATCCACATATGAAACCATATATGAAGAAAAAAATGTAGGAAAACCTTCTAATTGAATAGAAAACAAAAAATATATAATATCATGTAATCTAATTTCATAACAAGATTAAGAGACACTTAGCATGCCACACTTAATCTTCCTCAGCTAAAGCAACCATGAAACATGAAGTAAATAACTCTAGCTAGAAAATTACAATAGGAAACTCATTTAATTATCCAAGGTTACATTAATATTTAGGGAGGGTTTCACCTCATCCATAACATCACCTTCACAAAGAAAGACCAACCTTCTTCAAAGGTTATTTTAGTAGCA